>OX439135.1:24083049-24348049 GCA_949318235.1 Ecdyonurus torrentis
AAAAAACTGACCATGTATTAGATTTTAATATTTTGTTTTATTAGCAAATATTTATACAAAACTATAGTTTCCCAATGGTCATATTACACAACTGCTTCAAGTGAGCTGATTTGCTCGTGCGGAAGCAAGATATATTATTAAAAAATAAAAGATCCAAAGAACAAGTAAATATAAGTTCAAGTATATGATTATCATATTATTATCATATGAAATATGAAATTTATATATTTATATAAAAAAATAACATAAAGAATTATTGTATGAAGCATAATAATACATTGATCACTCCTATCCCTCCAATCTTACGTAATATCAGTATAGGGTTTCTAGAATATTTACAGAGTAATTTAGTTATTTACTTTTTCGTGTGTTGCACTAACATACTTTTTTAATTACTTTTTTTTTTTAATTATATGTACAATGACTTAGTAGTTTTGATATTTATTATTCATTTAAAGTTTTAGTCCCATAAGCCATTATTAATTTCAATGATTATTTGCTCTCTTATCTGAGGGTCATGGGTTCTGAAAATTTTATCATAGGTAGCTGTTACTGTTAACTTTTAAATGGCATCATAGAGTTTGATTTTTTTTTTTTTTTTTTTTTTGAGATTTTGAGATACAAGACATCTGAATACAACTTTTAAGTATGTATCTCATCAAAAAAAAAAATTATTTATGTCTGTTTTAATATTTCAATATGTTAAAATTGCAAAAACAAAAAAATATAATATTAATAATCATATATATATATATTATAAATTATGATTGTTTGAAATATGATAAATTTTGTAAATAACAAATATCCTAAATATATAAAATGACTGATGGTAAACACTTTATTATGCAAGTGTTATTTATATATTTATTTGTGTATGTATTTTTTTTTAATCAACATGTACCAACTGGTATTTTGATCAATAAAGAAACTGAAACTGAAAACTGAAACTGAAAAATATAAAATGTTTTTCAGTGAAGGATATTTCTAAAAAAATATATATATATATATTATATATATATATATATATATATATTATATATATATATATATATATATATTATATATATATATATATTAATACTAATAATAAAAAGAGGTTTTCAATGGAAAATTAAAAATATAAGAAATTAGGAGAATACCTCTCAGTTTTTCGCACATTGGTTGAACTGTAACTCATGGATAGTGGGTTCCAACAAGCTCTATTATATTAAAAATAAAAGTAATAATTTTATTGTGGTTGAACATAATACGTATATTAGGCATTAAGAGTAGGCCAGACGTGTTTTCAGGCTTAAATATCACCTTTCAAATATATATATATATATATATATATATATATATATATATATATATATATATATATATATATATATATATATATATATATATATATATATATATATATATGTATTTGAATAAAGACGATAGCTAAAGGGCTATGGGTGTTGTTCGTATACCCTGTTGTCTTGCTACAAAAATAAAATGCGCATTACATTTAAATAAACAAAGTTGATGGTCATTTTAGTAACAGAAAACAAGTTATATGATGCGCAGTATATTATTGTTTCATTGTTTCTATAATTGATAGTAATCAAATAAAATTCATCAGCAATGGACCAATTGCAATGAACGAACTTTTTAAAATAATTTGAAATATTCTTAATGCATTTTTTTTATGGAAAATATTTTTCACTTTTACACGTTGTAACAATGGATCTTATCGGTTTAGCGCGCGGGGAGACGCTGAGAAAGCTAAGGGTCCCCTAATTTAACATTATAATGTATTATTAACGTATACGCTTATGGGTAAAAACACTTTTTTTTTTTTTTTTTTTTTTGCAATTTTTGAGAAAACTACTCTAACGCGATTTCAGAGATATTTAAATATGAAAAATTGCATTTACTTTTAAATGTTATAAGCGCCATAGAAATTTTATAAGAATTTTTTAAATCGATAACCTCCATTAAAAACATTTCATTTTGGTGTAAGATCAAAGGTCACTTTTGTGTATAGGCATTTGCCCTTTTCTCACCCCAGTTGGGTAAAAATACTTTTTTTTTCTTCTCTTTGTACCATGTTTAACCCAATAAAGAATTAAAATTATTATTGCAAGTGGTTCATTGCAATGCACAATTATTTATTGATAAAAAATTTCTCCACTAACAATTAACAAAAAGGTTATCAATTTTGTGTTCCAATATTCTAATTAAATAAAATTATCTCTATACTAATTATTATTTTTTAAACGTAGATAATGAAAATAAAATCAATAAAACAAAAATCAATAAGGAAAATTTAATTAGAACTTTAAGTGATAAAAATCTTTTGTTATAACAATTATTTAAATGTCAAAATTTGATAGTTTTATCATTAGTAATACTTCTGATAAAATCTATAACCTATTTCTAATGAAATATATTGACTCATCATTCATCATCATTCATTGATATTGATATCAATATTTTATAAAAACAATAAGCTGGATTCTTATGATATAGAAAGCTAATACCTCAGCATTGAAAAAAAAAAAAAAAAAAAAAAAAAAAAAGGGGGAGGTTTTGCTAAAACCATTTTAGTCTTTATGTATGTATAGGGTATTGTTATACATTCATGTTAAAGTCAACGCAATGTTGGATAACTCAATATAACATTGGTTGCATAGGATAATAATCATTTTGCCAGTTTAAAAACACTATACAATATTTTTGAGAGCATTATTGATACTATCAGGCTCGGACTGGCCATAAGAGCAAGTCCGCAATTGCGGACGTGGCCCCCCCTGTTTGGAGGCCCCTAAGGCCCAAAAAGGGGCGTAACTAGGGTGTTACGCCCCCTTTGTGGCCCCTAAAGAGGGTGTTACACCCCTTTTGCGGACGAGGCCCCTTGATTGCCAGTCCGACCCTGGATACTATTAATATGTTGAATTATAGTATCTCAAGTATGTGAGAAAAATAACATTAACAATTAAACAATTAACCGATTTCCCAAAGAAAATTGACTTAAATGAAGTCAATTTGATTTATTAGGAGCAATGTTATTCATTACTCCAGTATGACCTATAAGCGCATTAAATATGACGTCATCTGCATACACCCTATAGGGAAAATTTCATTTCTATAATTTATTAATTTTATTTCTTTTCTCAGATATAAATAGTTCTTTCTAAACAATAAAAAAATAATAAAATAATAAAAATTGAACAGAAAATAGTTCTTGAGTAATATTTGCTATTTTTTTAATTTGAAAAAAAAAATAAAAAAAAACTATACTACACTATATTGTGAATGTTATATATTGCTCATGTATGGCGTCGAAGCGCAAGTTTAAATTAATAACTTAAATCACCCAATAAGGACATAATTCAAGAGTAAGAGTGGTTGCATTTCATATACATAATTCGACGCCATAAGTGAGCACTAAATAACATGGGCAGATATGGGAAAATTACATATTATGCCAGTTTAAAAATACTAATAAATAAAAAAAAGTAATTTTCCAAAGAAAATAACCATGGTTATGTCCTTTGCTGAGCAATATTATTCATTGCTCCAATATGGCGCTCAAGCGCATTCAGTATGACGTCATGCGCACACACACTATACCATAAATGGTGGTTCTTACTTTTTTTATTTTGGATCTTACAAATATGCATCTTTGCGATGATATCATATATATATAATAAGCAGCAGAAATTAGTAAAAACACAATAGGAGAAACTATGCCAATTTTTGCTGCAAACAAAAATAAAAGGTTAAGTAATTTCAAAATAACCTATTATATTGTTTTGTAACTGCTAACGGTCAGTTTCTAGTTTCTAGGTTAATATGATATTTGATATATTAAGTCAGTAAAATTAAATCTATTTTGTTTATCTATTATTCAGCTTCGGCAATAGAACGCAAAGAAATGCATACAAGATCCAGTAATCAATTACACAATACCACCCATAACCTAACATAAAAAACAAAAAGTCCTAAATCTGTTTGTACAGCAATCTACAATCATTTTTATAACTTTTTGCAATCTCAAAATTGCAATGAAAATAAGGTGAGAAAAATAATAGTAAACTTGATGTGCAATTGTGCCTTGTATAATTTAAAGTAATTCTTCAATATTGAGCAGGATAATTTCCTAAATATCTTAAAGCCCCTATGCGCTTATTTTTTTTTTATCATTTATAATACTAGATTGATAATTACCATACCTTATTATCCATGAATTAGACACACCACGTTGATTTTGTATTTATTTTTATTTATTTTCATTTTGACAGTTGAAATAAAACTTATCTGACGTCACAATGTACCGGTGACTGTGATTGGCTGACTTATCACGTGACCAGATCCAGTGGCTGTGATTGGCTGACTCATCAGCAAATCACAGTCACCCGTCAAGTCACGTGATAAAGTCAGCCAAGCACAGTCACCAGTACATTGTGACGTCAGATAAGTTTTATTTCAACTGTCAAAATGAAAATAAATAAAAATAAATACAAAATCAACGTGGTGTGTCTAATTCATGGATAATAAGGTATGGTAATTATCAATCTAGTATTCTAAATGATAAAAAAATAAGCGCATAAGGGCTTTATAAGGTACGCACACAGTAATTGATATGTAAGGAGACGTATAATGTTTTTGTATATTTGTAGATATGTTCTATACAATGACTTAGTACTTCTAATATTTATTATTCTTTTGAATATGTTTTTGCATAATACTGTATATGTTTTTGCATACTGTATATTATGTTTATGAGACAAGATCTATATTACTATGTAATATTCTGATCAATAAATTTATTTATTTATTTTATATTTATTTATTTCATAGAGGGCATACCTGTTTATAAAAATTGATCCGTTTTGTAATGCAAATAAAAATAAGATATAATATTTTATTACGTTCTATGTCTTTACAGAATAGAACAAAGTCAAATAACACAAAATACATCAACATCAATAACCTGTGGAATCTCTATGTTTGTTATACATGATATTAAAATTTTTTAAAAAACTTAGGCTAGTTATACTTTATGATAGAGATATGGGGTAAAATACTTTTTTAAATGAAAATAAAGATAAAAGAATGAGATTTTTCAAAACTGTATAAATAAAAATATCGAGTCTTGAAAACTTTGCTCTCGATAGATACAAACGCCAGGGCTGGCGTGGACGTATGCTTCAGCACCAATTGATCTTGATTCCCACGTTAAATAGCCGTAAGGTAATTTTTTTTATTAAAACTTTCATTCAAGTCATCATTAATAAAAAAAAATAAAAAAAACTTTTTCAAGTATATTATTATATTATATATAATATATAATATTTATATATATATATATATATATATATATATATATAATATATTCATTCGCATTTTGGAAAAAATGCATTTTTTTTTTCGTTTGCGTTTCAATTGAGCAGAATTTTTAAGACCCAAATAGTTTTATTTACAGTTTTAAAAATCTCTCTCTCTCTCTCTCTCTCTCTCTCTCTCTCTCTCTCTCTCTCTCTCTCTCTCTAAAAGCTATATTTTCATACATATGGAAAAAGCATTTTACTTCATATCTTTGTATTTTTATTTGCATTACAAAACGGAGGGATTTGTATAAACACCCTGTATAATATGATTAAAGCTTATAAAAAAAGGTGGATATTGAATTAACCGCAATCATAAGTGGCGAGGGAAAGGTTCAAGGTCCACTAAATGTTGTAGCCTTAAGCATTACGAAAACACGTAGTGTTTGTGTTGAGAAAACAACTGCAACGAGATTGGAAAATTTTAAATACTAGAAATACTGTTACTTGATTTAAAAGCTAATATATTTATTATTTTGAATTTCTCATTCATCACTAATGATAACATTAATTGTGAATGAGAATTCTATCATATATTTAAAACATTTACCAGAACCACATATATATAAAATCAATAATAATAAAACGTGAAATAAATTAAAGATTTTAAAATTCTGTTATAATTATAGCCATGTGACAAAATAAAAATAAATAAAAGTATTTATAATTATTATTATTTAATGAATCACTGCACGTTGAATGCAAAGGCATGCGTCGAACCATTAACATTTTTTATTTATATATTTATTTATATATTTATTTACAATAGTAGTAACACAATCTCCTAATAATCTCATAATAAATAAATAAATAAATAAATAAATAAATAAATAAATAAATAAATAAATAAATAAATAAATAAATAATCGTATTTAAAAAAAAATGCTTATAGATAGAACAAAAAATACCAATTTTTGAAAGGGCGTGCTGTTTAATAATTATTGTTCGTTTGTTATTCTTATTTTCTTTCCTTTGAATTTAGTATTATGTATTATGCTATAATAAAATTATTGTTTTTTGTTATTGATTTCAGTTTGACAAGACGAATGCTTGTAGTAACATGCATAATGTTGCTATATCAACTGCATGGCTCAATAAAAATATTTCTAATTCGTAACAATTTTTGTACTATACAACACTTGTAGTATAGTTTATAAACTTTAAAAATACACTCAAATTTAAGTTTGTATACTTTATGTATGAATAAAATTGTAAATTAAGCTTCATTACGTAAAAAAATCAATAATTTAAAAATATGACCTAAAATAATGATATTTTAAATGTGTGCATTGAGGTCGGAGGCTGACTATGTACTTATATGATTCAATTACAGCAGTTGATGTCTGGAGGGATATATTGGCAAAGTCGTATCTTGCAACAAGTATAATTATATACATTAACATTATTGCAAATATAAAAATCCGTGAATTAGAATTTTAAACAACGTAAAATATTGTGTTATATAATATTCTGATGAAGTAATTATTAGGTGTAGTTTTATATAAATAATTATTTTCATTGTTATGTTATTTTAAACAATTACTATTTTTAATATTTATATAGGGTGTGTGCACATGACGTCATTCTGAATGCTTTTTGATGCTCTTCTTGTGCAATGAATAACATTGCTCAGCATAGGACAAACGTAGTTTTTGACTATTTTCTTTGGTAAATTAGCTATTTTTTGGTCATTATTATTTTTTTGCATACTTGAGGTACTAATTCAACCTGTTAACAGCATCAATGCTCTCAAAAAAAAAATTGCTAAGTATTTAAACTGGCAAAATGTGCTGCTCACTTATGGCGTCGACTTTAACATGAATGAAACCACCCTATAGACCGGTTGTACTCATGTTTAAAAGCTGCCATTTTGTTGGTTAGAAATACACACAGACCAGCATAGGAAAAAATGTTTTTTTTTTTTATTTTGTAAAAGCAATAGAAGCTACAAAGCTCAATCTAAGCCTTATTTCTAGCTCCCAATAAGCTACAAGAATATCAGAAAAATGCTCATAGTTTTCAAAATATTATATTCTTATATTTTGTGGCAAATGAGGGCAAATAACGTTTCTCCTATGCTGGACAATGCATTTATTCACCACAAACATGGCGACAAAGCGAAAGGATGTGAAAGAGGTCTATAGGGGGTGTATGAATTATGAATACATGTTAAAGTCAATGTCATGCTGGATCACTCAATAACATGGGTGGCATAGGAAAATAACTAACTTTGCCAGTTTAAAAACGACTAAAAATACAATATTTTTGAGAGCATTGATGTTGTTAATAGCTTGAATTATTATCTCAAGTATGTGAGAAAAATAATAATAACCAAAAAAATGAACCAATTTCCCAAAGTAAATAGGTAAAATTGAAGTTTTTCTTATACTGAGCAATTTTATTCACTACTCCAGTATGACTAGAGTATGGCCTACAAGTGCATTAAATATGACGTCATTCTCATAAGTGAGTTGGGTGGATATGTATTATATAAAAAATAAAAATTGAATATTATAATATGAAATATAATAAATTAATATTTAAATTATATTTAATAATAAATTTATTTAGAAATTTTATAATATTTATAATCTATGGCACATATTAATAATTTTATTAAAGACAAGGGACGGTTTTTGAGGGGTTTCGTTACATATACTTTTCTTTGGCTAAATCATTAAACGAAATCGTCATACACCTGATAGTGCAGTATTAAGTAAAAACGTTCGAAAAAGTTAATCTAATTTTCATTTTAAAATCTCATTTACTCAATGAAAATAATGTCTAAAATGGCGACATTAAAAAATGTTTGAACAAACATATTTCCGAAATTCTCCGTGAGATATGTGAAAAAACCGACTCTAGCAAACAATATTAGATTTAGAATGCTTCGGTTTAATGTGAATAGAAACCGTTCGAAAGTCGGAAAGAATAAATATTTTAAAGTTCTGCAAAACCAGAAATACCGACATTTTTTTGAAATCGTTTGCGGCATTTCAATAGTTTGATGCGCATTTGATGCTCATTTTTTTCTAATGTTCAGCTGTGCAGCTAATGGAAATTTGGCAACATTGCACAAGAGCAGCTGAATGAGCTGAAGAAAATAATAAAAATGTGATCGTGTAGTCATGGGAAAGTCATATTTCACTGATTTATACTAAAATGACGTATAATAACGTATTCATGAATATTTGGCAAAACTCAAAAGTGTAAATGCATATGGGTGACAAAATAATTTTGAAACATCAATCGCGCGACGATTGCTGATTGCGAATCTCGGTGACATAGTGTCACGCAAAGATCAGATAAGTACCTAGCATTTTTTATAAGATCGCGATTCTTTGTGTTGAAATATCGACATTCTGGATTTCAGGGAGATCAGTTGGACTGGACATAATCTGAACGGTTTGTGTTCAGGGAGCGAGAAACATCGCGCCGGCTGGTTTTGTTTGTGTAAGTCGACGGCGGTCGCGAGAGTGCCGGTATACATATATGTGATGTGAGTTCGGCGTTCGGCGCTTATTGCATGTTTTCAGTATTGTATTTGCTGTATATATAATAAATATAAGTCTACGCATCTATTTGTATGTTTATATTCAATATATTTAATGAATTTTACGTGCTAAATATCATTCATAACAAACATAAACAACACTTTTATTGTGCGATGTTGCCAAATGTTGCACCATGGCCAAATTTTGTCAAAAGAGCGCCAAAGAGATAATTTTATTTTTATTTATTTTTTTAATTGTTAATTTTTAACTATGATTTTTTTAAACATTTTTCTGGTCTTCTGTAAGGCAATATTAGGCATATTAATCAAGTTTTGATAAGTTTAAACATACTTGAGCAAAAAGCGTCCCTTGTCTTTAAGTAAAAAAAAAAATATTTAAGTATAATAATTGTTTAAAATATATTTATAGATAATATTTATAATCTTATAATGAATCTCATGAAAAGACTTCACTTAATTGTGATATATAACTGTAATGATAAATTTTTGATAATGTTACGACGTTATGGCATAGGGAGGTATGGTATGATAGCATTCAAATAAAATTCATCGCCATATGTGAGCACTATATAGGAAGGTTTCAATCATATTGAAGTCGTGACCATAAGTGAGAACTAAATAACATGGGCCAGTATAGGAAAATAACTAACTTTGCCAGTTTAAAAATGACTAAACAATATATTTGAAAGCATTGATGTTAATAGCTTGAATTATTATCTCAAGTATGTGAGAAAAATAATAATATCCACAAAAATAACTCATTTTAGCCAAGATTGAAGTTTGTCCTATACTGAGCAATATTATTCACTACTCCAGTATGGCCTCCAAGCGCATTAAATATGACGTCAACCACAACCTCATTTTATAAGTGTGTTGTTGGATGCCCTATATAACAAAATTAAAATTGAATATTATAATAATTTAAATTTTAATAAATAATAAATTTATTTATAAATTTTATAATATTTTTTTGCCATTTATTAGGAGATTGTTGATCTTAAAAAAGGATGCATTTCAAGTATGCGAGAAAAATATCTAAATTTCCAAAGACTATTATAACTTTCGTTTGTCCTCCTATGCCCTATGCTGTGTAATGTAATTCATTGCTCCATGGCGTCAAAACGCATTCAGTATGACGTAATGCGGTTACAATCCTATATATTATATAATAATATATGGTAGAACTATTGTAATACTTTATTGTATATCAAGTGATTTTTATCTCAGCTCAATGCAACTAAAAAAAAAAAAAAGTATATAACGGATATTATTCATAATAAATTATATTTAATAGCTCAATTTCATGTATACGTTGAAACCATGTAATTTATGCTATTTTTATTTATAGTAACTACACGTATGTTACGTAAGTGCAAAAGTACATTTTTTTCGATACACTACGAAAGCACAATATGTAAGACAAAGCAATTACAGAGCGCTTTTAAAATTGAGCTGCTTAAAAAAAAAAAAAATACTTGCTATATTTACGACGGGAAAACAGTTGAGCCAGTGTTGAATTTCAAAGAACAATAACTATAATAACTTAGCGATTATGGTGCAACAGGATTAGTTATTTATGATTTTCTATACACTAGAATTTACCTGTGAAGCATGCTATAGACAGGTTGCACTCATATTTAAAAGCTGCCATTTTGTTGGTCAGGAATACATAGGCCAGTATAGGAAAAGCTTCATTTTTATTGTTTTAATACCAAAAAAAGCTTCAAACCTCAATCAAAGCCTTATTTCTAGCTCCTAATAAGCTTGAAGAATATGAGAAAATTTTGTTGAGTTGAAATAAACTCTTTTTATGTTAAAAAAAAATAGTAGAAATGATGTTTCCCCTATATGATGGACAATGCATTAGGCACCACAAACTTGGCGACAAAGCGCAAGGATGCGTGCAAGGGGTCTATATAGTGCTTGTATTCATATATAAAAGTCGACGCCATAAGTGAGCACTAAATAACATGAGACGTTATGGAAAAGCGATGCATTTTCGTAGCTTAAAAAAACTTATTAGCAATATATTTTAGAGTATTGATGCTGTTAACAGGTTGAATTAGGATTTCACGCAAGAAAAATAATAAAGACAAATTTAAAAAAAAAAAAAAGTTTGTCCTATATAGGGTGTATGCGGATGACGTCATATTTAATGCGCTTGGAGGCCATACTGGAGTAGTGAACAACATTGCTCAGCATAGGACAAACTTAGTTTTTGACAAATTTCTTTGGGAAATCTGTTAATTTATTGTTATTTTTCTCACATACTTGAGAAACTAATTCAACATATTTACAACATCAATGCTCTTAAAAATATAACATAGTGTCAAATAAGTTATTTTTCTATCTCACCCATAATATTGAGTTATCCGATATTGCGTCGACTTTAACATGAATATGCATACACCCTATAGTGAGCAATATTATTTATTACTCCAGTATGGCGTCGCAGCGCATTGAGATGACGTCATACGCTCTATAACAACAGGAGCTGCAGGAAAAACTATTTATAAGGGTCATTTAACACACCTTAATTTCCTAATATCCTTTAAACTAGAGTTTCTAGTATATTACAAAACCCGATTAATAGACATATTTTGTCTATGATACCAATATGTTTAGCCTTTTTTTCTAATTTATTAATTTTTGTTTTTTTAGTGCATCGAGGTTGGCAACATTTAATTAATACTTGACCCTTAATTACTTGACTCACATTTGTTTTCAGCTATATATATATATATATATATATAAATATATATTATAAAAAAAATTAATAAACAAAATTTTTCATCACTCGTTAACCTTTATTCAGCAATATTAAAATGCAATTTGTCACTGTAATTTCAATTACTTAACGCAGCATAAATTACATCACCCGTTTTTTGTGAGTTTGAAAAAAAAAAAAAAAAAACTCCCATTTTTTTGTTTAAGCTGCTGTGACTAAATTTGCAAATTGTTGTGCTATTAATCTCTGAATTCTGACGCGTTATTGAATTAAGAACGAGTCAAAAATATCTTATCTATTTTTTAATCGTTTGTGTGTGTGTGTGTGTGTGTGTGTGAGTGTGTGTATATATATATATATATATATATATATATATATATATATATATATATATATATATATATATATATATATATATATGCTTAAATATAGCGTTGTTCTGTTTAATTAATGTTATTGAGTGCGATCAAATTAGCGTCAGGTATGTAACACTTTACTTTCTTATCTACGATTAATTATCGCTACACAAAAGTAATTTTATTTCACAATTGAATCAGTATATTATATATATAGATCGAGATATTGTTAAATTAGAGTACGGGGAGGAAAAATACTTATAATTATGTAATACAGAAAATTTCGTGATTTTATCATTAATGAATTTTAAATTGCAAGGTCATCTTTGGGAATATGAGCACAACATGTTGCATGTATGTTTACATGTATTCCTGGACGACGCACAGTATTCGTGGAGGTGCATGATTGATGTGATTGCACCGACCTGCCTGTCTAGACATTTCCACGGTTTCTCTAGGCTGTCATGGTAAATGCCGGGTTGTGTACTTAGGCCATGGCCGGCCCGTGTGTGCTTTCCCATTAATTTGGAAATTTGAAATGTGTATACAACATATATAGATATTTATAAATAAATAAATAAATAAATAAATAAATAAATAAATAAATAAATAAATAAATAAATAAATAAATAAATAAATAAATAAATAAATAAATAAATAATTGTCTTTATTCAAAAAAATGGAAAAAAAAATACAAATTTTTGCAAGGTCGAGGTTTAAGCCTGACAATATGTGTGGCCCACTCTTACACCTAACCCCAACAGAAAACATCAATGAAATTATTTGATTACATACAAAATAATAGGGAAATAATAATACTACGTAGCAAGAAAAAACATTTACAAATATCACAAAAAAAATATATATATATAATTGTATATCGCTTTATCGAAACAGATGCAGAACAAGGTGTGGAAAAAACTAGTGAAGAAAAAGAAAAAAAAAAAAAAAAAAAAAAAGGTGTAAAAAAAACTACAAGCGAAGTAATTAATTAATTAATTCCAGTGCATAATTCAGTTACACTAATACAGATTAGAACAATTCCACAAATAATATTGATCACATTTTTCACAACACAATTAACATTTACATGCAGTACCACACTCATTGCTACTCTTTAACTTTGCAATTTCTATGGTGAAAACCATGCACTGCAAATCTAGTCAAAATATGCCTATTTTTGAGGTTTTGATTTTCCAATTAACATTTTTAGAGGCTGGTGTATTGTAAAATGACAGGTTGATGTCCTCAGACTTATTAACTCTTGTCTTGATAAACGTCTCAAACACAGCTAGGAGTTATATACACGGAAATAATAAATTACGTTATAGTTATGCTGCATTTATGTCATTATAGCATAAATTATGCTGAATTGAAATAACATCAATAATTATGCTGTACAACATAATATTTATGCTATGTAACATAATTGTTATGCAGCATAAATTATGCTGTATTGAACAAATAGTGCTGAAATTTAATTATAATAATTAATTATATTAACTTTAATAACTAATAATTAATTGTAGCATAATTATTACGTATTTATTTTTATACGTCATGAGTATAGGCTATTGATTTTAAGTAGCGTACTATAAATGGTGAACATTCCAAGATTACTTTTATTTACGTTTTTTTTTTTTTTTTACGAATATTTTATGATTTTTGTATATACATAAATACCATGCTTGAAATTCAAAAGTTGGATTCAGATTTAATATCAATTAACCTTATAGTTCAGAATACTATAAGGTCATAATTTTAATAATATTTAAAATAAACTGAGATTATTAATTGAATTATAACGGGTTTGAAAAAAAAAAAAAAAAAATCTCTATTTTAAGACCGTTTAGTTACGCTTCTGTGTTAAGATTTTTAATTAATATACACCTGGAGTTCACGTTTAGTATTAGAGTTGTTGTTAAAAAGGTTCTTGTAACTGATGTATATGATATTCTAAAGTGGTCCACTTCCCTTATTAAATATGAATTGAAAGTCAATAAGAGTGGATTTTTTTTTCTTTTTTTTTATTATTATGTCACGTACTGGAAAGATGAAAAATTCGTAAGTTAAAAATTTGCTGATAACCGCGCATATTAAATTGTTCTTCTATAGGGTGTATACATTCATGTTAAAGTCGACGCCATGTTGGATCACTCAATAACATGAATGGCATAGGAAAATAACTTATTTTGCCAGTTTAAAACCACTATGCAATATTTTTGAGAGCATTGATGCTGTAAATATGTTGAATTAGTATCTCAAGTATGTGAGAAAAATTACACAAACAAAAAATTAGCAGATTTTCCAAAGAAAATTGGCTTAAATGAAGTTTGTCCTATGCTGAGCAATGTTATTCACTACTCCAGTATGGCCTCCAAGTGCAATAAATATGACGTCATGCACATACACCCTTCCTTGATAATACATGTTTAAGGGAGTAGGGTACTGACATCGGCCATTAGACTCAAACTTTTATCGTCAAAAAATCTGAAATTTTGCACAATGATATTTCAGCTTGAGACAATTTCAAACATATAAAAATTTTGGGGGGTCACCGTGCAAATTCATTCTATATGATTTTTTGAAAATTTAAGCCAATAAAATGACCCAATGTTAATTTCAATAATTATTTTATTATTTTCATAGGACGATGAAACATCTTGCAATTTTTATCACAACTAGGTGTGACCCGTAACTACACAATGACACCAAATTTAGACCCAAAACACTTCTAGTTTTTGAGATATAAGGCTGGTACCCTATTACCTTAATTGTGTTGAAATTGCATTTTAGATCGAACATATTTTTACGGTCACTGTTCAATTCACACCCTACTTTATATATAAACCATTATTTGATTATACTCAAATTGATCGTGATCCGTGATCCAATATTTATTCGTACAAGCATCAAACAGCTTTACCAAATGCCTCCAATCTTGCTCCAATATCTGATTGAAAATTTAATTTTTCAGTAAAATCGGATGCGTTATAATATAATAAATAAATAATTTTTATAATTATATTAAAATAATTTAATAATAATAATAAGTAAATTATTATTAAATTACATTATAAATAATTTGTTACTATATAATATATAAATAATTGTTTTATTTTTTATACCTCGTGTATTTTATTTAATTATTTATTATTACTGAATGCTATTTTTTCAACATAACCTATGAACAAGTTAATTTGACATTTTTGGTTTGGTATACATGCTATATTTACTGTATAAAAATACTAATTCTGAATATTTTTAAAAAATCTATCGAGTCAAAAAAAAAAAAAAAAAGTTCCGCCACGAGATAAAACCTATTGGAGTTTATCGGTTTAGCGCGCGGGGTGCTGCGGGGAAAGCTAAGGGTCCCCTAATTTAGCATTACACGCTTATGGGGAAAAACACATTTTTTTTTTGCAATTTTTGAGAAAACTACTCCACTAATTTCGGAGAAATTTAAATGAGGAATACAAGACATAATTATACGTATTTTCAGCCATATGTTTTAAGCCATTTTTTAAGAATTTTTTAAACCGATAATCTCCAAATTAAAGGGGGAAACAATTAATAATAGCCAGCAGATTTCAAGTAAAAAAAGTTTTTATTTTTAAGTATATAAACATTCGATGTTCATTTTAATATGTAATTATATAAAAAATCTAGAAATATCGATTAATTCTAATCAATACAATGCAGGTTATTTATGGTATCACAGTTACAGTTCTATTTACATATTACAGTATTACCAAATATTTACATTTTACTGTATATAGTTTTTAATACATATTTTCAGTCTTGGGTTCGATTATCGTAAATACGATAACGATACTATAACGATATCGATATTCGATTATCGAAACGTTTTAGATTAACAGTTTTATAAAAGTTATCGTTATAGATTAACAAAAATTGACGGTATTATCGTCGCATCTATAACGATACGTTTGGCTCAAAAAATAAAAAAAAATACACAAAAAAGTAAAAAAAAAAAAAAAAAAAAAAAAAAAAAAAAGCGCAGAAAATAAGAAAATATTGCCAAAAATTTAAGATTTAAATTTAAAATCAAAGGTTTACCATTGTATAGGTATAGTACAGTCATGAAGCAAGTATTTAAAAGATTTTATTTTAATAAAAAAATATGATTTATAGTTATCGTTATCGAAAAACTATCGTTATAATATCGTTATCGTTATATAGTTTCATACTAGAATATAGTATCGTTATCGTTATAGAAATTTTGGGTATCGAACCCAAGACTGCATATTTTAAATACACCGGACAAACACATATGTAACGACCCTCAATATCAAACAAATGGACCACTTGCAATAATGAACGAACTATGAACTGATAAAGTAACAACTGTTTTGAGGCCGACTATAAGCGATTTTGCTCACATTTGCTTCCGTTTCAACGTACTGCGCATGCGTAGTAAGTAGAAACGGAAGCGGATGTGAACAAAATTGCTTAAAGTCAGCCTCAAATCAGTTGTTACTTTAAATTGAAAATAAATTTGAATATTCTTGATGATTTCTTACGTAAACCGAAAAATAATTTTCTTTTAAAGGTGTATAACACCTTGAACAAAAAAAATATCTAGTATCCTAACATACCTAAATATCAACGTTGATTTGACAGTCATTGATTTCTAATTTATTTTCCATTCACAAAATGTCAGATGCGGGCTTATGACGTCACAGCTCACGCGCAGAAACAGGCGAGCTGTGACGTCATAAACCAGCATCTACCGTTTTGTGACTATGTAAAATAAATTAGAAATCAATGATTCTTACCAATTCAACGTTGATATTTAGGTATGTTAGGGTACAAGTTTATTTTTTTCAACGAATTTAATGCATATTTCTTATGGGACTTTTTTTTTTTTTTTTGTTACACGTTGCACCAATTAAAAACATTTCATTGCAAGTGGTCCATTTTACAATAAATACAGTACAATAATAATAATCGTAATATACAATATTATAGAGAGTGTGCTGTATAACAAAATGCATACTGACTGTTTGTGTTTACTCAAAATGCGGAAAAGGAAATGGCCGAAAGAGGAAACCACGTGACGGTAAAAGTGGGAGAAAAGTTGGTGCCAGCAGCAAGCTAGGCCTGAGCTACCTCCCACTTTTACCGTCACGTGGTTTCCTCTTCCGACACTTCCTTTTCCGCATTTTGAGTAAACATCAGCAGTCATTATGTAGGGCAGTTTTTTTTTTATGATTTCAGTAGCATTTTTATTGATTACAATAAAATTTATGCTATATCAAAGCTATAATAATTATGATTGTAAAGCATAACATATGCTCTGTACGATCATAATTATTTATGCACACGGAAAGAATAAATTACGTAATTTATGCTGCATTTATGTCAGTATAGCATAAATTATTCTAATTTAGAACAACATAAATATTTATGCTATTTATGCTATGTAACACAGTTATTATACAGTATAGCATGAATTACGCTGTATTGAACAAATTATGCTGAAAATTAGTTATTTTTGTCCGTGCACCTGTAAAATAGCAATATTTATGCTATACAACATAATAGCATAAATTACGTGAATGCTTTTATCCATGTGTATATAAAAATTAAGTACTACTCTATTCTATACAATGAAGAATATAATAATAATTAATAAAAGTTGATAATTTTTACTAAACATCTAATTTTAATATATTATAATAAAGAAATTGAGTTCTTTTTACATTTTTTTTTTAATAATTTTTTGTCATGTTTTTATTGACAATGGATGTTACTAACGTAAAGCGCTAGCAATACACATGAATGGTGTGGAGAAAGAGGTCATTGACATACAAATTTCTTATAGACCCATTGCACATCCTTGCACTTTGTCGCCATGTTTGTGGTGCCTAATGCATTTGTCCAGCATAGGGGAAACATCATTTCTCCTAATTTTTCACATAAAAAGAGTTTATTTCATCTGAACCAATTTTTCACATATTCTTCGAGCTTATTAGGAGCTAGAAATAAGGCTTTGATTGAGGTTTGAAGCTTCTTTTGCTATTAAAAAAATAAAAACGATGTTTTTTCCAATGCTGGCCTATGTATTCCTGACCAACATAATGGCGGCTCTTAAATATGAGTGCAACCGGTCTATAAGTTATTATAAATTACAAAAAAAAAAAAAAAAAAAAAAAAAAATTAAAAAGAATAATTAAAAAAAATTACCTTATGAATGAGAATGAGAGATATAATACAATATTCAAATTTTA
This sequence comes from Ecdyonurus torrentis, assembly GCA_949318235.1. Taxonomy (NCBI): domain Eukaryota; kingdom Metazoa; phylum Arthropoda; class Insecta; order Ephemeroptera; family Heptageniidae; genus Ecdyonurus; species Ecdyonurus torrentis. Next base: position 24,101,262 of record OX439135.1, read on the forward strand.
TACAGTATAATATTTGAGTGGAAAAAAAAAATAATATTAACAACCAAACTGAAATATATCTAATTAAAAAAATGCATGGATAATTTAAAAAACTACGTATCAGTTTACTAACTTTTAATATAGCATCAGTATTATGATTCATTTGGAAAAGTCACTCACTATATTTATAAGTAAAAATTACTAATAGTTATAAAAAAAAAAGTTCTAAAAACCTTGATGTTGATTCAAGTTGCGAGATCAATTTTTTATTGCTATCTTTAATTATACTAGAAATAATTCATTATATCAATAATTTATATTCTGCTTGACACGTTAAAGAAAAAAAAACTTAAATTTTACATAACATACTGAGCTAAGGTGGGAAATCTGGTACTGCGGGATTTGACTAAAAAATTGTAAAGAAAGAAAAATCTGCAATTTTGCACAGTGATACATTAGGATAAGGTATTTTCAAAAATGTAAAAAAATTGGGGGGTCACCATGCTAGATTTTGAATTATGAAGTTTTAGTCCCATAAGAGACCATGTTAATTTCATTAATTATTTTCTTTCTTATCTGATAGTCACGGGTTCTGAAAATTTTATGATAGGTAGCTGTTACTGTTAACTTTCAAATGGCGTCATAAAGTTTGCAAGTTTTCTTTTTAGATTTTGAGATACAAGACATCTGAATACAATCCTTTTTCTCCCCACAAATTTTTTAACCACACCTTAAACTTCTTCTAATCTTCTTAAAAAAAATTGGTTTCTTTACTTTTTGTGCACATTCGTAATTGTTTTCATATTTTGTTTACAAAATACAACGCAAAATGAAAGCCAACGGTTTACTTCTATAGTTAAAGGGCTCTTGTATTTCCATAGAGTCCTTCTAATTTTTTTATTACATTTTTTTTGTCATTTTATGCATTTGTATGAAATTATATTTGATTAAATATTTCTGTACTAGTTACCGTCACGCAAGGAATATTTTTATTGTTATAATTATTACTAACAACCCTTATAGAAGTACGATTTAAAAATTAAAAAAAACAAACAACAAGTTGCGTCATGACCCCCCCCCCCCCCCCTTCCCCCCCAATAATTTCTAATAGCCAGGAAGAACTTAAGTTTGTATTATCGCCCTTATATATCACTAATTTCAAATAGCACTTCTTGGTTAAGGGGGTAGGTGACCGACTGATATCTCGCAAACTAGGACGGTTGCGAATAATAATAATAACACAAAGTTAAAGAAGAAATTTTACTTAACAATTTAGTTATGTCAAATATGTGAAATCACGATCAAATATTTAAGTTATTACACTTTAAAGATAACATGTAAATGTGGAAATTTAAATTTGAGCGGGAAAGTTTAGTCAAATTAGAAACTTTTTTACAATTAAAAATATCATTAAAATTTTTTAGGCATAAAATAATATATTTTAAATTTACTTTATTTTATTTGAAAATTATAATGTATGTTTAATTGGAATTAAAGCATGTACAAAAAATTATTGTGAAAATATAGTTCTTCTTTTAGCGATTTCCGGTCCAAGTCGGTCCCCCACCGCCTTAAATACACGATTTCTTAAGAACAATCGAAAATTTATAATATCTCATAGGTAAATTTGGAGCCATTTTTTGAAAGAAAGAAAAAAAAAAAAAAAAAACTACCAGTCATTTTTTTTTAGTCAAACCCTTGTAGTACCTTCAATTTTAAAACAATATTAAAAAAATTTATTTATATAAGATTTTTTTATAATTATAAAATAAATAATATAATGATCATGTAAAAAAAAAAAAAAAAAAAATCACATTAGCTCACAAGTTTATTTAGAATGCAAAGCATGTCCGATCGGACATTGAGAAAAAGAAGAAAAGTTCATTTTACTGAACTTGTCATTTCCACAAATCAATGGTTGACAATGAATTATATTTTAGGCCATTGTTTTTAAACAATTTTTTATGATATATTTACAAATAAAAATAAAAAAGCTAATTTTAACTTACATACTCAATACTACTACAACCAATTTACTTAGGTACAAATTATTAAAGCAATTTTAGCTAACCTAGCTAAAATTTTATTTAAGCTAAAAATATACAAATGATCAAGTTATTTTAACTACCAATTCAATTCAAAAACGTCGTTTATTAAAGGCATAGAACACCTTGAACAAAAAAGTTGCGTAATATCCTAACAAACCAGAAAATCAACGTTGATTTGGCTGGCGAGTAATTGATTTCTAATTTTTTTCCATTCACAAAATGCCGCTGCCAGTCACTGACGTCACAGCTCGCCTGGTCCACGCGCAAGTAAACTGGGAGACGTCAGTGACCGGCAGCGGGATTTTGTGAATGGAAAATAAACTAGAAATCAATGACTCCGGCCAAATCAACGTTGATTTTCAGTTTTTTTAGGATATTACGCAACTTTTTTTGTTCAAAGTGTTCTACGCCTTTAAGTTAGTAGGTGACCGACTGATATCTTGCAAACTAGGACGGTTGCGATCTACAATATAAACACTAAGTAAAGAAGAAATGTTACTTAAATTACGACAAACATTTGAAAACACGTTCAAATATTTAAGTTATCTTACTTTTAAGATTACATGCAAATGTGGATATTCAAATTTGAGCGACAAATTTTAAGCAAATTAGAAACTTTTTTAAAACTAAAAAATGTTATTAAAAATTTTTTCGGAACAAGAATTTTTTTTTTTTAATTTTCTCGATTTTATTTTAAATTTATAGTATTTGTTTTGCTGGGAATAAAAAATGTAAATAAACAAAACAAAAAAAAAAAAAAAAAAAAAAAAAAAAAAAAAAAAAAACTGAAAATATAGTTTTTCTTTTAACGATTTCCGGTCCAAGTCGGTCACCCTCTACATAAAGGCAAAAAGTAAGGCAAGATTTTCTATTTTATTCTTAACCTTTTTAAATAATGAAATACATAAAATTTGACATACGTATTTAAACAAACTACCATTGAATTTTATTAAATATTTTTTGATTATTTCTTGCATCTTATTATTCTTCATTATTATTATTATTATTCTGACAGTAATTTTTTTTTATCGCTTTTTTTTTGTAGCTTTGAAACAATAATTAAAACAGTGTTCCAAATAGTCAGAAAATTTTGCCTTCAATGAAAAATCGATTTTTTTTTTTAAACTAATTTACAACTCGCAATAGAATTTTTTTTCATTGTTACTCACCAAAGCAAAAAAAAAAAAAAAAAAAAAAAAAAAAAAAAAAAAAAAAAAAAAAAAAAAAAAAAAAAAAAAGCAAATGTAATGCAAGTAGTGTATTGCACCTAAAATTTGGAACCATGGTATGGCTTTATTATGGCAAATGGCTTTTTTTTTTTTAGTACCAATATGATTGACTTATAAGAGTAATTCCTTGCATACAATTTTAAAAATTAATAATTTTTCATAAGTACATAAAACTAATTGATAATTATTATAAAAAGTAAATAACAAATTCTGAAAATAAATTTTTAAATCATAATACGTATTAAATTTATTATTTACAATAACAAAATAAAAATAAAATTTCAACTGGATTCAACGACCACTCACTTTAAGCTGCATTCCAGATCTGCAGATCTACAGTCGAGGGATGATCCGACTGAATCCCGAGGATCACTTCAGGTTGTTGACTGGTTATTTTACCTTGGGTCTTAGCTTTACTTGTTCTTGGTGTTTTGGTGGCTTTAATCTTAGGTATCTTGGGTTCTAAATGTCGCTTTCTGAAACATCAAATACACAAACTATATTAAAGGCATAGAACTTGTTCATCAAAAAACTTGTCTAATATTATAATTTATTACTAACATTTCTTTAAAGGCGTAGAACACCTTGAACAAAAAAGTTGAATAATATCCTAACAAACCTGAAAATCAACGTTGATTTGGCCAAAGTCATTGATTTCTAATTTATTTTACATTCACAAAATGCCACTAGCGGTCACTGACGTCACAGCTTGCTTGTTTTACACGCGCGTGGACGTGAGCTGTGACATCAGTGACCGCTCGTGCCATTTTGCGAATGTAAAATAAATTAGAAATCAATGACTCCAGACAAATCAATGTTGATATTTAGCTATGTTAGGATATTAGACATGGTATTTGATTACCCAACCAAAACCCACAATAAACTACGCCTTTAAGTTATCAAGAAAAATAAACCATTGTGGTTAGGTAGAATAAATTAGAAAGAAAGAGAAACCAGCAAGAGTCTTACCCAGGGTCATGAGCTCCTGTGTTATTGCCCTATACTAAAAACGAACCCTTGTTGATGTAGTTCAAATTTTCACCGCAACAATCAACATGTAAAATGTAAGTGGCGCTGTAGTCTGTGTGTGAATTTTAAAATTCACACACAGACTACAGCGCCACTTTTATACGCAATTTTGTATTCTTGCATTTTTGTGGCGAAAATTTGAATTACATCATTAAGGGATCGTTTTTTCAACAATAGCTTCCTATCCTGTTTATATATCCATGGTCTTACCATAGTGAAAAGAGTACCATAATTCTACCCCTCCCCCCTCTTATTTGATACTAGAATGTTACAGAAAGGTGGCTTTACCACCCCATAAATGATTGCTAATCTATACTGTGACTGACCTGTGATTTTTGAGGGTGGTGGACTGAGTGAATCCTTTGCCGCAGACCTCGCAGGTGTAAGGTCTGATTCCGTTGTGTATTCTCTCGTGCCTGATGATGTGGGAGACGTGGGAGAAAGCTTTGCCACACGTGCCGCACATGTAAGGCTTCTCCTTTGTGTGGATCCTGCAACATTTGGTCAAGCAACAACACGTTAACTTTATACATACTTGCTTGGAAATTTAGACCCTAGTATAATGAACTTCAAAGCATTTTAATTCTACATATATTTTAATGTGAGGGTGCTCTATTATTAAGTCTAATGTCATAATAACCTTCCTTCCTTCCTTCCTTTTTTTTTTTTTTTTTTTTTTTTTTTCCCCTAATATATAGGGCATTATATATTTATACATGAAAGTTTTTTTGTTTTCAATTTTTTCCCCTAGGCCTCAATGAGAACAGTTTAAATCGATGGCTCCGCAGAAAACTGGACTATCTACAGTCTCCTCGCACCTCAAATTTGGCACATCTGCACTCTCCGCCTCTCCCTAATTTGAAGCATCTCTTACCAGTGCTCCATTACAGATGCTGCAATTTAAGGAGAGGCGGAGAGCGCAGATGTTCCAAATTTGAAGCGCGCGTAGACTAGTTTAGTTTTACGCAGAGCCATCGGTATACGTTGATTTATTTATTATTTTAATCATATTTTAAATGTGTTTTTCTCAAGCACTGTAGTTTCTCTTGTCATATTAATATTTTAAATGACCTGCTATGTTTTTATCAAACACCAAATGAGATTATCTATCAGAAAACCTACCTTAAATGCACCATGAGGTCAGCCTTCTTATAGAATGCTTTACAACAATCTGGACAAATGTGATTTCTTTCTTTAAGATGATCTCGCTTTAAATGCTCCTGAAACAACAAACATCAAGTTTTATTTGTGTTATTATCTCTTGAATTAAAATAATAATTTATCCTAAAAATAAGTAATTTTTGTTCTCATCTAAAATACTTAGGGTTAAGGGGGAATGGGTCATGTAGCAGTTCAGGCAGGTGGCGCTGAGATCGAATTTATGTTTAAAAAATTTTTAAACCATATTCTGAGATGTTTAAGAAGTTTTAAACCAGTGGGTGCCCTAGATAAATATCTAAGCTTTAAGTCAAAACAATAAAAACCAAGATATTTTATTTCATTCAGTTTTTGAATGTGACGGAAGGAGTTGAAAATGAGCTCACCATTTAATTTTTTTACTTCACATTCAAAAACTGAACCAAATAAAATATCTTAGTTTTTATTGTTTTGACTTAAAGCTAAGATGTGTATCTAGGGCACCCACTGGTTTAAAACTTCTTAAACACCTCAGAATATGGTTAAAAAAATTATTAAACATAAATTTGATCTCAGTGCCACCTGCATGAACTGCTACAGGCCTTAAGTATCACTTTAATTGTGTGTACCTGGGTTTTGCAACCTTTTCATGAATTTTGGTTCTTTAAAGTTTAAATACAGTACAATATTAATCCAAACTTTTTCTTTCATTTTCTTTATAAAAAAATTAATTGCGAAAAAAAAAAAAAAAAAAAAAAAAAAACTACCAGATCTATCACCATTTTATTGCACTATTTTATCATGAAATATAAATTTATTGCTCTAAAATGATCATAAACATTATTGCCACAGACACTGAAAGTTCAATATGCAATCAATTTTATTGTATGAAATTTTAATACTAGATATTTCACTGAAAAATTATAATTGCCATAATAAAAGGGTAATAACAGTTATTTTATATGAGTAATAATAATAATAATAAGTAATAAGATTGCCTTTATAACTAGCCCAAGACAGTATTTAAAGGCCTTGTCAACTTACTTTTTTATCATTTAGAATTTAGAATACTAGATTGATAATTACCGTACCTTATTATCCATGAATTAGACACCAACACGTGGATTTTGTATTTATTTTCATTTTAGCTGTTATTTCACGCATCTGACGTCACAATGTACAGATGGAGTCATGATAGGGGTAAAGAACTTGAGGGAGGGACTTAAATTTATCATGTGACCAGAGCGGTGACTGTGATTGGCGGCGGTACATTGTGACGTCAGATACGTGAAATAACTGTCAAAATAAAAATAAATACAAAATCAACGTGATGGTGTCTACTTCATGGATAATAAGGTATGGTAATTATCAATCTAGTATTCTAAATGATACAAAAAGTAAATTGACAAGGGATTTAAATGCGCCTTAAAAAAAAAAAAAAAAAAAAACATAATATGTAGGAAAAAACCATCGCGGTTGGTATTAATTACGTTTAAAAAAAAAAAAATTAGAAAATAGTTGCTAGAGATTAGAGCACATTGAATTGAAAATTAATAAAACGCGAAAATTCTCTAATTTAAATAGTAAATTGGGACTAGGGATGCAAATTATTCTAGCTTGCGCTAGATAAAAATAGACGTTAAAAGGGATGAGGGGTATAGTGTCAATGTAAAATACGATATACCTAACATCTCACGTTCTCACATTACATCAAAGGCACAACATTATAAAACAACGTTCTCACATTACATCAAAGGCACAACATTATAAAACAGCATCAGACCTACTCTTGGCCTTAGACCCGGTCTAAGGCCAAGAGTAAGTCTGATGCTGTTTTATAATGTTGTGCCTTTGATGTAATGTGAGAACGTGAGATGTTAGGTATATCGTATTTTACATTGACACTATACCCCTCATCCCTTTTCACGTCTATTTTTATCTAGCGCAAGCTAGAATAATTTGAATCCCTAGTCCCAATTTACTATTTAAATTAGAGAATTTTCGCGTTTTATTAATTTTCAATTCAACGTGCTCTAATCTCTACCAACTATTTTCTAATTTTTTTTTTTTTTTTTTTTTTTAACGTAATTAAAAAAAAAACAGATAGGGTAATTTATTATTAGCCTACTATTATTTTCTTTTACACTATATAATGTAGGTATAGGTATAGTATAATGCAAATCAAAGAAAAGTAATAGATCAATAATTAAAGCACGTTATATTGAAAATTATATGACGCAGAAATCTTTAATTAAAATAGATACAACAATAAGAGGGACGCAAAAATACAAGCTTTTTTCTTATAATTTTTCTTTAATTATATTATTAGGTATATAGTATAATGTATGTTTTCTCCATTCATGATAAAAAAAAGGGCACTAATAAAAATAATAGCATGATTGATCTTCTTTTATATAGCAATTGTTTCCAATAAATGTGGTACCTGAGATAGCAAACTATTATGTACGTGTTTAGTTACTTACATGGTAGACAGTTCCATTGAGGAAATGTTTAGTACATTGGGTACACTGGATCTTACTTGGGTCCACATTCACTCCATGAGCAGATTGCAGATGTTTATTAAGTGAGCTCTTCCATGCATACGTGCTCCCACAGTGGCTGCACTTGTATTTTCTCTGATCTACGTTGTGCAAGCCTGACGACAACAAAAACATACATTACGTTACTGATCAAATGTAAAACCATATAAGATAGTTGGGAGTAAGACAGAATTGTACACTGTAAAATTTGCTTTGTTTGATAAAGCATCACTCTTGGCCAATCCTGTCATGCTGCCAACTACTTTCCTACCTACCGCCACTCTCCTCTCAATCTCCCCATCTATACTTCCATTCTCTTGATATAATCTTCCCAAATATACAAACTCTTTTACTCTTTCCAGCTTTTAAAAATTAAAAATTGTAAATATGGATTATTTAAAAAACATTTATTTAATAAGTAAAAAAAAAAAAAATTAATACAGTATTAACATCATGAATTTTGTGTCTATACTAATTTAAAATTGTAACTGACTGTACTGTTAAGGCGGTGGGGGACCGACTTGGACCGGAAATCGCTAAAAGAAGAACTATATTTTCCAAATAATTTTTTGTACATCCCAATCCCAAAAATAATTTAATGATATTTTTAATTGTAAAAAAAGTTTCTAATTTGATTAAAATTTCCCACTCAAATTTAAATTTCCACATTTACATGTTATCTTTAAAGTGTAATAACTTAAATATTTGATCGTGTTTTCACATGTTTGACATAACTAAATTTTTAAGTAACATTTCTTCTTTAGTTTGTGTTATTATTATTATTTGCAACCGTCCTAGTTTGTAAGATATCAGTCGGTCACCTACCCCCTTACACAGTTGGGTTAAATTGAGAGATTCTGTAGCCTGATTTTGCCTATTAAAAGCCGTTAATTATTATTTTTATTATTTATAAATATCAGTAAGACTATTACTTACCTAAATGCTGAGTATAATTACTCTTCTTATTAAAAACTTTGCCACATTCTTTACATTCAAACAATTTCTTCTGCTTAACAACAACAGGCAGTTCCAGAGGATCATTATCTAATTTAATTGGTTCTCTTTCCAAAATAGAATCTACCAATTCTTCAGCTTTTTGTGCATCAATAGCATCCATTTCCTCTTTAGAAACCACTAAATTATCTGATAGACTTTTAGATGTAGAACTTGCGACACTTAATAAAGAAAATCTAGAATTATCATCGTTAACGTTATCTGTTGGTATTGGAAAATTGATTTCTGGCAATTGACTATTTTCATTGATTTCAATATTAGGTGTTTCTTGGTTAAAATTATTGCCATATTTGATTGTGACAGCTGTGGGTTCATCTTGACCCTCTGTTCTTATATATATCACCATCTCGCTCTCGTTGTCTTTTTTATTTAAGTCGTTGCCTTCGTTTGTTGTTGCTAAATCATTGTTGCTAGGTGTATTTAAACAATCTAATAATGTTTGATCTATCAATGTTTCTAACTGAAGTGCTGTGTCAGATTCACCACGATTCTTAGGATCACATTTTAATAAATCTTCGCTGTCTTTAGCGACATGGTTAGCACCACAGGAATGTGATTTTAAATCTTCAGATTTGTTGAAACTCTGGAAGAAAAATACAAAAAAAATATTAGGAAAAATAGGAACACATAAAACAACACATGCTTTTAATGAATAAACACAAAATGGGATCTTCAAAACTGTTGACAATTTTTACCAGAATATGTTAATGTAGCTCCACGAGAGAGCGTGAAAATACTGTTAAGTATGCAATTTCCGTTACTGTTCATGTTTATGATGTCAGAAATATGCAAAAATTAGTATGAAAATGTTGTGCGGGTGCATAAATTGAATTTTCTAATCTCTGCTACAGGGCTACTGTTGGGTTTTGAGACAAACTAATGTTATTTATGTATATCCCATTAAGTGTTTTATGATATAAATGCTTATGTTTTTCTCTGGTCTATTCCTTTAAGAAAGTAGGGGGCTGACGTAGGCCATTAGACTCAAACTTTTCTCATCAAAAAAATCTGATATTTTGCACAATGATACTTCAGCTTGAGACAATTTCAAGGGGTCACAGTGCAAATTAATTGATGTACGGTGACAAAAGTTAACAAAGGTAATAGATGTCTCACCTGACCACAGTTTCTACACAGGAAGTTATCTTGATTGGCATGACTCTCAATCTCATGCTGTTGAAGTAAGGCAGCAAATGGAAAACTGACTCCACATATCTGGCAGTAGTACTGGCGGATCTTGGAATGTCCCACAACAGGTTCCTGCAAACATTTTCAGGGTCACTCAAGGGTCAGATGATAATTATGGTATTAATTGCATTCTACAGCCTCTAAAATACAAAATGCCAAAGTTTCAGAATGATACAGCTAAATTAAATTTTAAGGTCTATACTTAACATGGGTAATGTGTTCAAAGTCACCCTGAGTAGGTGTTCAATTTCACCCCGGAGAATAAATTAGGTTATTAAAAATAGACCTCTTGCCTAATTGCAATAAAATTTGGTATGCATAGTCAGGAAGATATATTTGATACGATGCTACCAGATTCATATGCTATCTTTCACCCCACCACCCTCCAGGGTAGAAATTTTAAGGGTGTTTGTTTATTGTTAACTTTTCCACTTCTTGGAAAATAGTTTATTCTGGAAAAAAAAAAATTACTAAGGGAACTCAAAAAGCCAGCAAAATTAAATTTGGACATGTGCACTATGCACACAAAAAAGTGTAAGTTATTGGCACCACCCACTATTGAGAAACAAGGGGTAAAATTTAAAACAAGCAAGCATTCAATTTCACCCTGGGAGTTCAATGACACCCCGGTTGACTATAAACAATACTATTTTTATTTAACAAAAAGCTTAATTTTAATTTTTTTCCCCTCCTTTTTCTTTTTTTTTTGCTCAAAAGAAAAAATGTCACATAATGCTTTTTAAATACAATCTACTATTACTATTTCCAATATTATCATTTACATTTTTATTTTTAATTATTTATAATGCCTATTGATGTGGAGTGCTGTCATACCTGTCTAACTTCCAAGCCATGTAAAATCTTGATATGTCTCTTGAGCAAGGGTAGTGACCTGAGAACTTTGCCACAATGCCCACACTCAAAGCTAGGGTATCCCTCAGGTCCCAGTGCTGGGTGTTGCTGGACCTTGTGAGCATTCAGGGCGTTTACTTGGACGAACCTCAGACCACATATGTTGCACACGTAAGGCTTGATACCTGCGGGCAATAATACGTTCGTTAGCAACTTTGCAAGTAAATGTGGCAAGTAACAGGAAATAATGCGCTAATGTGTGCAGTGCTGAATAATATAAGTTAAAGCGAGAAATCAGGTGCAACGGGATTTGACTAAAAATTGGAAAGAAAGAAAAATCTGAAATTTTGCACAGTGATACATTAGGATATGGTTTCTTCTAAAATGTAAAAAAAAAAAAAAAAAAAAAAAAAAAAAAAAAAAAAAAAAAAAAAAAAAAAAACGGGGTCACCATGTTAGATTTTAAATTACACTTTTTTTTAAAGTTTTAGTTCCATAAGAGCCCATGTTAATTTTAATAATTATTTTCTCTCTTATCTGATAGTCACGGGTTCTGAAATTTTATCATAGGTAGCTGTTACTGTTAACTTTCAAATGTCATCATAAAGTTTGTAAGTTTTCTTTTTAAATTTTGAGATACAAGCCAATACAACCCTTAAAGGCGTAGAACACCTTGAACAAAAAAGTTGCGTAATATCCTAACAAACCTGAAAATCAATGTTGATTTGGCCGGAGTCATTTATTTCTAATTTATTTTCCATTCACAAAATGCCGCTGCCAGTCACTGACGTCACAGCTTGCCTGGTCCACGCGCAAGTAAACCGGGCGCGACCATTTACCGGCAGCGGCATTTTGTGAATGGAAAATAAATTAGAAATCAATAAATCGGGCCAAATCAACGTTGATTTTCAGGTTTGTTAGGATATTACACAACTTTTTTGTTCAAGGTGTTCTACGCCTTTAACTATCAAAATTAGAGAATTTCACTTTGCATTAACTTTCAATACACAGTACTCTAATTTCTTTCATTCTATTTCTATCCTATTGTTTTAGTATCAAATAAAAAAATAATAAAAAAATAAAAGACAATTAATGGCCCACATACCTGTATGTATCCTGGAATGTCTCTTCAGATTAGATCTATGATTAAACTGACGTCCACAAGTCTCACAAATATTTTTACGAATACCGAGATGAATGTTGAGATGATTTCTTAAATCACTACGCTTGAAAAAACTTTTCATACAAAACTGACATTGATGTGATCGTTCCTGTAATCAAAATACTTGAATTATTTACAGTGAATTTAGCGCACTTTTATCAGCATATTTCACAGCCTACATTAAAGGTATAGACAACATGAAAATAAAAGCATTTATATCACAAAACACTTGATGGGACTTACATAAATAACATTAATTGATCTCAAAACTCAACTGTAGCCCCGTAGCAGTAATCAGAAAATTTCGATTTATGCAACATGCACAACATTTTCATACTGATTTTTGCATGGTTCTGACGTCATAAAAAGAAATATTCACTCAAATTGCATACTTTACAGTTTTTTTTACGCTCTCTCGTGGTGCTACATTAATATTCTGGTAAAAATTGTCATCAGTTTTGTAAATCCCATTTCGTGCTTAATGATTAAAAAGAACGTGTTGCTTCATGTTTTCTGTGTTTTTAAATGCCTACACTGCTTTTCAAATACATTGTTGTTTTCAACCATTAAAGGACCTAAAAGTGTTAGTCAACGATGGCTTTTTTAATAGTGTTCATCGTGATATTAAACCTCCTGAAAATGTAATCTCATAATTTTATTTATTAATGCGCTGACAAGTGAGAGCAAAAGCCATTAGCTACACCTCAAACTTACGTCACAGCTACAACTTGCTCTCACACTAGCTTGGTGCGAGCTGGAGTTACTGCACTCTTATTTTTTGCTTTCGCGATTTTATGTAATATTTTACTCATATAAAATTTTTTTAAAGCCCCTTTTGTACACTCAGGAACATGACTTTTTATATCACTTAACTTAAAATAGGACCTTTGAAATTGGTGTTAATTTTCATCAGGACCCAAACATAAACACACAAGAGAGCACAAAAAGTCTGTAAAGTAGGCAACTCTGACGTCAGAGTGGTCGCAATGCATAACAAATTGTAGTGCAGGTTGCATAAGTTGACATTTTTCATTTGTCTTTTTGATGTTGCAATTGAATTTTAAGTTAAAATGAATATATCTTTACAACTCCCATTTTGTGTTTAAAAGGTATGTTTCTAGACCTGGAGAGGGACTTAAAAGCTACATATCAGTTCTTCTGGATAGAAATGTCGTAGTAGAGTTTTTTTGCCATGCGACTATAAGCTCTATGAAAAGAACAGGTAAGATTCAAGGTCGCATCACAAAAAAAAACTCTACAACGACATTTCTATCCAGAAGACTTGATATATGTAGTAAAATAATTTATGCTAAGATAAGAGTAACTCAAAATTGCGCCAAATTAGCGTGAGAGCAAGTTGTAGCTGTGACGTAGGTTCAGGGTCGCTGTAACAGCTTTTGCTCTCAGCGCGTTAATATTTAAAATTTTAATATCACGTTTTTGGGAGGTTTAATAACATGATTACTTATTAAAAAGCCATCATTGATTACCCCTTTAAGTATTTTTAATTAGCTGCATGTGGGCATGGGAAAAAATTTGATATTATTTTGCGATTTCCAAAAATTAATTAAAAATACTTAATGAAGTCAAAAATTAGAAATTCATATTATGTATTGATTTACGTCAATGCTCTCTTTAAGAAAATGCAATTAAATTAACCAACTATTAATTATTTTTAGTCTTTCTCAATCTCATACTCCAGATTTATGTGTAACTGCCCCCTCACAAGGAAAGTTAGTTTTTTTTTTTTTTTTTTTTTTGTGCCACAGATTAGTGTAATTAACACGCACACAATGCAGGACAAATTGGTTGACATACCTCTAAATGTATTCTTCTCTCATGATACTGTAACTGAGATTCTCTATCAAACTTTAATCCACACAAGTTACATATGAAAGGCCTCAAGTTTGCATGAATCTGAAACATACCAAAATTATATTAGTATCATGTTACACACGTTTTTATTATTTATAAACTGGCTGTTATGAAAAGCTCTGTTATGAAATGAATTTTTTTTTATAACAAAAATTCTGTACTATGTGAGACTTTGACCTATCCATTGACTAATAAAGGAACAACTGTTTTGAGGTCGACTTTAAGCGATTTCAGTCTCATCCACCACTTAAGTTTCTACTTATTATGCATAAGCAGTACGTCGAAATGGAAGTGGATGTAAGCAAATCGCTTATAGTCAGCCTCAAAACAGTTGTTCCTTTATTATTCAACAGAAATTTTACTGTGGTAAGGCCCAATTCTATTATTTTTTTATTATTGATCTAACTGCAATTTTTAGTTTTTAAATTGATCATAACATACAGTAGTTAATGATAAAGAAAAGGATAGAAAAACCAGCAAGGGCCTTACCACAGTAGAAGTTCTATGGAGAGGTCGAGGTCTTGCATGGCACAGTATAATGTTATAAAAGTTTCTTTATAACTTGAGAGCTTTCGTCATATGATAATGACATTATCAATCTCTGCTCAGTGATGTGCTCAAGTAATTTTCTCTTTTGATTGATAATGTCATTATCATATGACGAAAGCTCTCAAGTTATAAAGAAACTTTTATAACATTATACTGTGCCATGCAAGACCTCGACCTCTCCATAGAACTTCTACTGTGGTAAGGCCCTTGCTGGTTTTTCTATCCTTTTCTTTATCATTGATCCTAACCGTGATGGTTTTTTCCTTAAATTGACATACAGTAGTTAAGTTTATTATTATTTTGATTGTTTGTCAAGGGAGTAGGGTACCGACGTTGCCACTAGTCAAACTTTTCTCGTCAAAAAAATCGGAAATTTTGCATAATGATACTTCAGCTTAAGACAATTTCAAATATTTAAAAAATTTGGGGGGTCACTGTGCAAATTAAGTTTATATTATTTTTTTGAAATTTTAAGCCCATAAGGACCAATGTTAATTTCAATAATTTTTCTTCTTTTTCTCGGGACAGTCAAATATCTTGAAATTTTTATCACGGCTAGATGTGACCCTTAGCTACACAATGACACCAAATTTAGACCCAAAACACTTC
Source organism: Ecdyonurus torrentis (assembly GCA_949318235.1). Lineage (NCBI taxonomy): Eukaryota > Metazoa > Arthropoda > Insecta > Ephemeroptera > Heptageniidae > Ecdyonurus > Ecdyonurus torrentis. The sequence goes on from OX439135.1 coordinate 24,116,473, forward strand.
TAGTTTTTTAGATATAAGGTCGGTACCCTACTACCTTAATGCCTTTTAGTATATTTTTAGGTTGGTCAAAATGGTAAGAACTTTTTCATATCTTACCCTTTCATGTCTCCTTAACAATGAGTGAGTAGCAAATATGAGAGAACATATATCACACTTCCACAATCTCTCCCCCGTGTGGGAATGTAAGTGACCGTAGTACTGTTGTGCCTTGGAGAACGCAGCGTGACACAGGTCACATTTATACAGGGCTTCTCCATCGTCGTCGTCACTTCTACGATACGGTGCTACTTTAGGCAGGGGAGGTAACATGGCATCCAACACCTGGAGCTTGGTCTCTATGTGGACGTCGTCAGCGATGGTCTGCCACGTATTGGTGTGTTCTGGTAGAGAAATATATTATGCAAATTAGTCAACACATACATATCATGACGCTATAGTTCCTTTGGGGGTAAGCCAACAACATACATGATTTTTAGTCTGACCCAGTGATAGACCTCCACAACTTTCTATCCTGACATACTTCACTTGCCTCCTCCAGTCTCATACCTTGTTTCATACACATTTTTTTACATCTCATACAACGTACATTCTTATTTTTCAAACATTGTCCAACAACCTCAGACCATGATGTTTTAGGCAAGCTGCCTCTATCTCTCCTTCCATCCACTCTACCTACAATAAAATACCTGTTTTGCCATTCTCTCAATATGACCAAACCACCTTACGTAACACACTGCTCTCATACTTCTCAGTCACAGTTTCTTTCACTCCACATTTCTCCATCATAAATACTGTAAATATTTTTTAAAGTGAAAATACAAGAAAAGAAAATATTCACCTTTTTTAGGAGTTTTTGCATTGTTAGCTTGCTCCGGATCATCCTCTTCTTCTTCTTCCTCCTCCTCTTCCTCCCCTAGCTTCTCCTGAGAGAAATATTCTTCATTGTCACCTGAAGGAGCAACCTGGAACACAATTTAAGTTATAAGATTTTATAACGTTCCATATCTTTACAGATTAGAACAAGTCATAATATGTGTTATATTGCATTGTATATTGTATAATATTGTAATTAGTGACCGTCTAGTTTGCAAGATATCAGTCGGTCATCTACTCCCTTAAGTTCAAGTTATGTACCTGTAACAACATAGGCTGTACACCTCCCCCTGAAGCAGCATCTCCCACATATGTGACGTAGAGAAGTTGTTCTTGAGAATTGTTGCCACATCCTAGCCAGGTCACTGGAATGTTACCTTGTTGAGTGGCGTCAAGTGTCGTTACGTTCCTGTTAAAATAACATCAGTATCAGTGTTTTGTCAATATTAACATTGACAAATAAAGGAACCACTGTTTTAAGGCCAACTATAAGTGATTTTGCTCACATTTGCTTCTGGTTCGACGTTCTGCGCATGCGCAGTATGTAGAAACGGAAGTGGATGTGATCGAAATTGCTTAAAGTCGGCCTCAAAACTGTTGTTCCTTTATCAGTCAATATATTATTAGTTTTTGTTACAGTTAAATGGAATTTATCTGTTTAGCATGCTGGAAAAGCTAAGGGTTCCCTAAATATTAAGCTCATGGGGAAAAACAAGTCATTTGCGATTTTTGAGAAAACTGCTCCACCGATTCCAGAGAAATTTAAATGAGAAATACTAGACATACTTTTAAGTGTTTTAATAAGGCACAGAATTTTTTAAACCGATAACCTCCATTCATAAACTTTTGTCCAGAGGTGGCCAGAATGGGAGGGGTCCAGAATTATAGTGAGGGTGTGTAAAGGGGTGGGGAATACTTCCCTTTACCCATGTCTTTTCAGACCTGACGGGGGGGGGGGGGGGGGGTCCGGATCCATGTACCCCTAGAAATATGATTCCGTATGCTTAATTATGATATGTATCATATGCAATATGTCATGAGATGAGCACGATTAGGTAAAAATTAATGCAAATTAAGACAACTGTTATTAAAATTCTTATCATTAATACCAATACAACATTAAAATTACAAACCCTAATGCATCATGAATAAGAGCAACAGGAGAAACATCATCAGAATTAATATTTTCATTATTTTGTTCATCATTTTCAACAACTGGCATCAAAAGTTCGTGAGTTTCTGAAGAATGAGTTTCTTGTGGTGTTTGTAAAAATATAACCATAGGTATTTCAGATACATTTTGTACAATAGCACTTTCACCATTAATTAAATTGTCATTAACACTATCATTACAAACTTCCATAATTAAGTAAAAGTACTAAATTTTTATTAAATATTATCAAAATAACATTTTGTCATCACAAAAATGCAAATTGTAGTTCAAATTTTTACCGTTAATGCAGCTGTAATTAATGGCAGCACCGGCAGCACTTTTGATTTGTATTTTCTTTTAATTTTAATATTTTGTGCTTAAATAATTACTTTTATTTGCTAATAACTTGTGAAAATAATAAATAAATATATTCAATTAATTTAATTTAATAAATAATTGCAAATAAACGTAAAAAATGAAATAAAAATAATCTCGGATGTGCTGCCATCTATTTTCGTTTCTGTGTACTAATAATTATTTATTTTGGTTTTGGTGAAGTCTGGTTAAATTTTCTGAAGTTTTGTGCACAATTTTTAATGTTTATCTAGAAATAAGAGAAGTAAATCGTATTTCTAATTTAAACTAATATTCATAAAAATATTTTGAGCCTATAAATATTGTATTTAATTTGAATTTCGAAAGTAAAAACGAGAAAATCGTATGTCGAACTATCGATAGACAATATTTATGTTTTTGACATGGCCCTATAAATATTGCAATATTTATTGAAATATGACATAATATTAATATTATTTATATTCATTGCCTAGAAGATAATTAAAATGGTTGAAAGACTTGCAAATTCTATGTGGAAGACTGTTATTAAAGGACAATCATACAGCAGACTTGCGTTATTACGTAATGCTAGAACTTTCAATGCTGCACATAAAAATGTCAACAGGTCATATTTGACAGCAACTCAAGTACTTTCTGCAAATAGAAATGTTATTAATTTTAATGGAATAAATCATCAGGTAAACATAGCCTAAATTTTAGCAATAATATCAAAGAATATGTATACATATTTGTACATACATAATAACGTGAAACTCCGCTATATATGTATAACATAATTTCTCTAACCATGCGCTATATCAGCCACTTCTGTCGCACAGCCTGCTCCTGTGGTTTCTCTTTTCACCCCCAAAAACTACCACCACAACCACCCTCATTATGGCACAGTAGTGTTGTTTGAATCCTGTTCTTTGCCCCTAAAATGAAGATCAACAATGGTTAATCAAATGGAATGTGCATGTTTTGGTGCAAGAGAACAGGGTTTACAAACAGCATTATGTTTTGTATTCCATTTGCATAACCATAGGCGATCGTTATTTTTGGTGCAGAGAACAGGGTTTACGAACAGCATTCCTGTTCTCTTTGGTTCTCTTGCACCAAAAAATGCGCATTCCATTTGAATAACCATTGTTGATCTTCATTTTAGTAGCAGAAAACAGACAGGGGTTACGAACAGCATTTGTTTGTTTGTTTGTTTGTTAGTTAATTTTAGCAATTTAATGCTATTTTATTAACACTTCATTAACACTGATTTATTTTGATGTTACACTTCACTTTCAATCATAGGGTATATAGTTTATAATAATGTAGGTTTATTATCTTATTTTAATTTTAAATATCACTGCATTTAAGTTTATTGAATACTTGTTTTTTGAAATTTTTAACGTTTAATTCTTTGTCAACTTGATTGAGTTTGTTATATAATTTTATGCCATTAACAAATAAAGACTTTTGGCTTGATTTGTTGGATTGAGAAAACATGTGGAATTCTTTTGCTTGTCTAGTATCATGTTTATGAATTTCATTATTTTTTTTATAGTAGTTACTAAAGATGTCGTCTTTCATTGAAGTGATTTTATGAATGAAACACAGTACTTTAAATTCAATTTTTTGTTTGACACTTAACCAGTTTAATTTCTTAAGCATATCATTTTTCTTAGTATACCAATCACATTTCAGAATAATTCTCATAGCTTTATTTTGTAATTTCTCTAGTTTATCAATATCTCTGACATTTGCATCCAGAAATATCGATGAACAATATTCATAGTGAGGAGCTATTATTGTGTTAAAAATTATTTCTTTTGTCCATTTTGTTAAGTATTTGCTAATTCTTCCTAAGTAGTTTGTTTTTTTAGAAATTTTATTTGCTGTATACAATATATGTTCAGTAAAGGTTAATAGGTAATCAATTATGATTCCAAGATATTTTACAGATTCACTGAATTCCAATTCAGTGTAATCCAAAATCACCTTGCGATTATTATTTGCCAAGATATTATCTCTTTTTGTTTTTGAATTTACAATAAGCATTGCCATTGACTTTGATGCATTAAGTTTAAGTTTATTATTACAGAACCATTTAGATATGATAGATAGATCATTATTAAGTTTAGTGAGAGTTTCCGTAAAGTCATCTCCCTCAATACATACTAGCGTGTCGTCTGCAAAAAGATTCACATCCACATGTATTACATTTGAAGCTAGGTCATTCATGTAAATGATAAAAAGCAGGGGCCCTAATACAGACCCCTGAGGGACCCCAATTTCACAAGGAATCTCCTTTGATTTATTTCCATTTACTTGGACTATTTGGGTTCTACCAGATAAATAATCGTTAATCCAGTTTAATACGGTCCCGTTTACCCTATAGCATTGAAGTTTATTTAATAACATTTCTCTATTTATTGTTTCAAATGCTCTTTTCAAATCCAGCATGACAGTTATAATAAACTTGTTGTTATTTATAGAAGCTCTCCATTTAGTAAGCAGTAGTTGAATTGCTGATTCCGTTGAACGTTTCTTACGAAAGCCAAATTGGTTTTCATAAAGAAGTCCATTTATCTCAAAGAAATTCATCAACTGCCTATGTACTGCAATTTCAAGAATTTTTTCATAGATTGGTAACATATTAATAGGACGTAAGTCTTGAGGTAGCTTAGGAGACGTTATTTTAGGTATGGGGATAATTGTTGACTTTTTCCAGTTTTTTGGAACAATACCAGTTTCTAAAGACAAATTTATAACTTGAAGTAAATTTACAGCCAAGGATGGATATATTTTTTTAAATATTATTGTGCTCATACCTTCACACATTGAATGCTTATTTTCAAGTTCATTTACTATTTTATTTAAGTCATCAATTTGAAGAGATTTGAATTTGTTTAATCCTGGTAAATCCTTAGGTACTTTGATATTATTTTTAGGGTCATAGTTACCATCAGTTTGTATAGATGATTCAATATCTTTAATACTTTTAATTAGGAATTCATTATATTTGTCGACATAATGTATAGTATTTGAGTCATTATTTTCAAATTTAATGTCTTCCAAGACATTTGTTTTGGTAGTGCTATTTACATTTATTAGGTATTTAAGTGTTTTCCACATGGTTTTAGAATCATGCTTACTAGAATCAATTTGTTGTTTAAAGTATTCTGCTTTTAATTTCCTCAGAAGGTATGTTTTTTTATTTCTGCATTTTTTTACTATTCTATATTGAGTTTTACATTTGTTTTCACTAAAATTACAAATTTTATACCATAAAAATTTATTCCATTCATTATTGTAATTTCTTGTGGCTATGATATAATCAGGATTTTTTAACCAGTTATGACAAATTAATTTGCTTTTTTTTGTTTGCTTAGTAGTTTTAAATTTCTCAAGATTTTTTAAAATAGTACTAGTTAGATTATTTGCTTGTTCATTTAAATTTAAATTTTTATTTGATTTGCCAATTGTATTTTTTATATTTACATTCAGAATTTCATAATCAATATCTTTGTAGAAGTTAGTACATTTGCCATTATCAGTAGTATTTGACTTTATCTCTTTATTCTGTGTATTTGTTATAGTAATATTATTTGCAAATGATATGACTTCATGATCAGACATCTTAAATTGAGTGTCAACAATCTCATTTTCTTTACAATTTGTAATTATTAAATCAATACATGTTACTCTAACTTAAAGACAGTAAATAAGGGTGCATCTTTCAAACCACCGTGCAGTGACCTAGGAGGGTTGAAGATGCACTTTTGGAAGGAAGGATTTAGGGAGGAGCCTGTGCGGCAGAAGTTGATAAACTTGAGTTATAGTGGGTCGATATCCAGTTTAAATATCGCACCCTATGTAACTTGTACAGTTTTAAACATTTTTTATAGTCAAGAAAAGGAAAGGAGAAAACAACATGTGCGTTTTACCACGATGAGGTCCGTAGCTTGGTGAAAGTCTTGATGGCACAGGTTACATATTTACAAGTCTAATTATGCAGATCTGGGTCTAAATATTAGATACAGTAGTACAAAATAACAATGCATTAAAGCTCCCCTCCTTCATTCTACTCTCATGCACCTTCACCCCCAGTCCTGTCAACTCCGTTGCTCTCTCCTACCTAGATAAACAATATCAACCAACTAAAGAATTTGCTCTCAAAAAATCTTAGTAAACTTGTTAGTACAGTACGTATTTTTGTAAGCTGTGCCATTAAGACTTTCACCAAGCTACGGACCTCATCGTGGTAAGGCTTGTGTTGTTTTTTTTTTGATGACATATTCAAACCAAAATGGTTTTTAGCCTTTCCTAAAAGCAATAGACCAGAGAAAAACATCAGCATTTATATCACAAAACACTTGATGGGATTTACATAAATAACATTATTTTGTCTCGAAACCCAACTGTAGCTCCGTAGCAGTGATCAGAAAATTCGATTTATGCAACCCACAAATATTTTCATACTAATTTTTGCATGTTTCTGACGTCATTAACATGAATTTTCACGCAAATTGCATACTTTACAGTTTTTTCACGCTCTCTCGTGGGGCTACATTAACATTGTGGTAAAAATTGTCATCAGTTTTGAAGATCCCATTTTGTGTTTATTCATTAAAAAGCACATGTTGTTTTATGTGGTCTATGGCTTAAAATAAAGTTTTATAATCTTGTTTTCCCTAGGTATTACGCCAGGTTAGAAGAGAATATAGAGCTATCTGTGGGTTACTTAGGAGATCTGGGTACGAGATACGTGGTCTGCACACCTCGAGTGCTTGTCATCAGAAATCAACCCCTCCTAACCCTACACCTCCACCTCCAGGAGATGACAAGAAACCTAACAAAGAAGACGAAGATGATAGCAAAGTATCGTCTCTCTTAGCTAAGGCATTTCTGTGGATGTTAACAGCTTACATGCTTATAGGTATGGGGATATTTACAACAGTAAATACTATTTTTAGTTTATACAACAAATAAAGGTTTTGAGGCTTTCCTTGAGTTTCATTAAGCTGTAGTAAAAATTTCAACTAAAAAGCTAATACTTATATTACGTTTAAAAAATGTCAAGTGCTGTGAGCATAGCTTATTTGCCACTTGCGACGGCCGTGAAAGGTGCTTATTTACCACTCGCATGGTTCATGAAAATTGCTTTTTTACCATTTAGACGCACAGCCTGCAATGTGTATTTTATTTTTATATATATATTTTTTAACATTCATATATTACAGTGGCATTTTTTTTTTATATATAAATTAATAGGGATTAAAAATTTAAATTATCCAGTTGCCTCATTCCACCATACAAAAGCACAAATTCAAACAGAAACACACTGTAGAACTTTAACTATTGTTAGGCTCTAAGTTTGTTAATTATTTCACTGAACCTTCTCTTTGCAAGTTTTGTAATATACAATTTTGTTTCAGGCATTGTATCTCTACTATTCCCCAGTAGTAACCAGCCTGAGGTGACAAGATATGTCTCCTGGAATGAATTTGTTCATCACATGTTAGCCAAGGGAGAAGTGGAGGAAGTGATCGTCAGACCTGACATGGACATTGTCACTATCATCTTACATGATGGAGCTGTCGTCAAGGGAAAGAGGGTAATATCATATTGATATAATACAGTAGTAAATGCTAGGAGAAACCAGTGCTGGTCTTACCGTAGTGAAGAGATGTAGTCTCATAGGGTGTTTTCATTCATATTAAAGTCGACGTCATAAGTGAGTACTAAATAACATTGGCCAGTATAGGAGAATGGCACATTTTGCAAGTTTAAAAATACTTGGCAATATTTTTGAGAGCATTGATGCTGTTAACAGGTTGAATTAGTACCTCAAGTATGCAAGAAAAATAATAATGACAAAAAAATAGCTAATTTACCAAAGAAAATAGCCAAAAACTAGGTTTGTCCTATGTTGAGCAATGTTATTCATTGCTCAAGAAGAGCATCGAAAAGCACTCAGAATGACGTCATGTGAACACACTATATATAGGCCTATACTAAAAAAATCTTCTTGCTCTATATTTCCAGATGGAACACAAGACATTCCACATGAATATCGTAGACATGAACAAATTTGAAGAAAAACTTCGCTCCGCTGAACAACGCCTTGGTATCAGAGCTGAGAATGGAGTTCCTGTGATTTACGAGAGAAACTCCGACACTGCAGGCAAACTGCTAGCCTCTCTCATCGTTGTAGCCTTGCTGTTGTCGCTGCTGTCTCGAAGTAAGAGTATCAGACCTCCCATCAGCATGGACCCATTCTCTCAGATGTCAAGAGCCAAGTTTACTTTGGTGGACCCTCTCACTGGTCCAGGCAAGGGGGTACATTTCTCTGATGTGGCCGGACTGAAAGAAGCAAAACAAGAGGTGACAATTTACCACAATGTTGCAATATTTTTATTTATTTTTATTAAAGCAAATCAATTAGAAAAGGTAGAAAAAGAAAAAAAAAAGTCTAATATTCTAACATACCTAAATATCAACGTTGATTTGGCGGGAGCGGGCGAGAGTCACATATATTTCTAATTTAATTCACATTCCCAAAATGTCAGATGTAGGTTTATGACGTCACAGCTCACTTGTTTCCGCACACATGGACCAGTGAGCTGTGACGTCACAAACCTGCAGCTGTGATTTTGTGAATGAAAAATAAATTAAAAATCAATGACTCCGGCCAAATCAACATTGATATTTAGGTATGTTAGGATATTAGATATGTTTTTTGTTGAAGGAGTTTTACGCCTTTAAGAAAAATTAGAAATTGGAACACAAAATAAAAACAGTTAGAAGAAAAATTGGATCATGTTGAATTTAAAATTTGTATAACACCATGATTCTCTAATGAGGGAAACTACAAAAATATTTGGCAGGAAATTTTATATTCTACTCTAAAAGAGGACATCTGCTAACTAACTGAGCTGAGGAAGCAAGTGTTACATGTCATGACAAATTCTAACTACTCATTTGTTCACAGGTTGCAGAATTCGTTGACTACCTAAAACGCCCAGATCGCTATAAGATACTAGGAGCCAAAGTACCCAAAGGTGCACTCTTATTGGGTCCACCTGGATGTGGTAAAACTATGCTAGCAAAAGCAGTAGCTACAGAATCCAACGTTCCATTCCTATCTATGAATGGTTCAGAGTTTATCGAAATGATCGGAGGATTAGGAGCAGCTAGAGTACGAGATTTATTTAAAGAAGCAAAGAAACGTTCTCCTTGTATTATTTACATTGATGAGATTGACGCTATCGGACGTAAGAGGAGCTCAGGAACTGGTCAGTTTGACGGAGCTGTCGGGGAGGGGGAACAGACGTTGAACCAGCTGTTAGTGGAGATGGATGGCATGGCGACGAAGGAAGGTGTTTTGATGTTGGCTTCTACCAACAGAGCTGATGTACTTGATAAGGTAAGTAGTTTGTGGAATGAGGAAGGTGAATTTTTTTAACCCCCACTTTTTATAACATTTTTGAAAAGAGCGTTAAAAAATTTTGAGGCGTTATTTTTTTTTTTAGAATGATTGAAGCATGGGAAGTATTTTTAGTTAATTTTTGAAAATCGTCCTAAAAAGCCTGTGACGTCAACAATCGGGCATTTATTTCGGAAAGTATTGACCGTAGAAGGTTCAGTAGCCAGTTTTTTGAAATCCTGAGGAAGAGCTGATTTCATTAAACTGGTTACTGAACCTCGAACAATTAGTATTTGCCGAGAAAAATGTAGACTGATGACGTCACAGGCTTTCTAGGCCAATTTTCAAAAATGAATTAAAAATACTTCGTATGCTCCAATCGTCCTAAGAAAAAATAGCGCCTCAAAAATTTTTTAAATCTCTTTCTTTCCAAAAATATCAGAAACTCAACAAATTTTTTTCAATTTACCTTCCTCATTGTTTAGTTTGTTCTGCAAGTTATAGTGAGGCGCTTTAACAAAGATTGGCTACTGTACTCAAAAAAAAAAAAAAAAAAAAAAAAAAAAAAAAAAAAAACATTCATACATTCATACAGTTATTGGGTTGTTTATATTTTTAGAGCCACTAAAAAAAAAATAAATAATAATAAAATAAGTCGCTGTTCAGCATGTTTTTAATTAGAATTGTTAAGTGAGTTCTATAAGAATGCATGTTATTTTAATCAAATAATTGGCAATTAAAAAAAAAAAAAAAAAAAAAAAAAAGGAAAGAAAAGAAAAGACAAGAAAATGTATAACATAATGAAATAGTTGTTTATTTATATTTAAAATTGTAACTGATTCTACTTAGGAAAAAAAAGGGGGGGGGGCTTTTAACCTAATTTTGCCCAATAAAAAACTGTAAATTATTAAAGGTATTTGTACCCCCCCCCTCCTTTTTTTTTTACTTAAATCATGCTTAAATCATTGCTTTTTAAATGAAATCGTGTATTTTTTTAGAACAAGGAAACAGGGTTTAAACCATAATCATTTTTATAAATTAGGCACTTAATTACAAAGCTATTAATTTTAATAAAACTTAAATTGTTGTTAACAGGCCTTACTACGTCCAGGTAGATTTGACCGTCACATTTTAATTGACCTCCCAACATTAGAAGAACGTAGAGAAATATTTGAACATCACCTCAAAGCAATCAAGTTAGAGAAATCTCCTGAAGTATATTCCAGACGTATGGCTTTCCTAACTCCAGGCTTCAGCGGTGCTGATATCGCCAACGTATGTAACGAAGCTGCGTTACATGCAGCAAGAGATAAACATAAGGTGGTGAAAGGTTCAGATTTAGAGTACGCAGTGGAGAGAGTGGTCGGTGGTACGGAGAAACGATCTTCGTCAATGTCGGCTGAAGAGAAACGTATAGTGGCGTATCATGAATCAGGGCACGCTTTAGTTGGCTGGGTTCTACCTCTGACTGATGCTCTATTGAAGGTTACTATTGTGCCCAGGACTAGTATGGCATTAGGATTTGCTCAGTACACCCCCACTGATCAGAAGTTACATACGAAACAAGAGGTGAGTGGTACACTGGATTTCTTCACAAACTTAAAGTAATAGACCAGAGAAAAACATAAGCATTTATATCACAAAACACTTGATGAGATATAAACAACTTTAGTTTGTCTCAAAACCCAACTGTAGCCCCGTAGCAGTGATCAAAAGTTTCGATTTATGCAACCCGCACAACATTTTCAATATGCTAATTTTTGCATGTTTCTGACGTCATAAACATGAATAGTCATGCAAATTGCATACTTTACAGTTTTTTCACGCTCTCTCTTGGGGCTACATTAACATTCTGATTAAAATTGTCATTACAGTAGTTTTAAAGATCACATTTCGTGTTTATTCATTAAAAAGCACATGTTCTTTTATGTGGTCTATGCCTTTAACATCTAAGGAGGTGCTGCTTTGACAAGAAAGCATTACCCTCAACCAATTAATGTACTTTTTTTTTTTTTTAATTTATCAAGTCTTTATAATAATTTTTAGAAAATTGTTATGTGATGTCACTGTTGATAATTTTTGCATAGGTAAAAGTTATAAACTGTCAAAAACAAATAATGAACTCAAAAAATAGAAAATTGCACATTAATCAATTTGAGAACAATACCATCTTATAGAATACCTATAGTTTTTTTTTTTTTAAATATAAAAAAATAAGTTTTTTGATTAGAGGATTACATACAAGTAATATAGATCTTGTCCTATAAAAACCACGTAAAAAAACACAATAAATAGGACTATTTATTAAAATATTTATTTAAATATGTTTTTGTTTTTTTCCCTCTGAGATTTTAAGACTTATGATTTTTTTTTTTTTTTTTTTTTTTTTTTTTTAGGATTCTTCCTCATAACATTATTTCTGTTTACATTTATACTGTACTTTAAGTTATAGTAAACGTGTGATATAAAAATATGTTAAATCAAATTTGCATAAGTTTAAATTTGTGACATGATTTTACAAAACCAATGTATGTTAATAATAATAATTTTAAATGTTCTTCAGTTATTTGAGCGGATGTGCATGGCTCTTGGTGGACGTGTAGCCGAGTCTCTCACCTTCAATAAAATTACAACTGGAGCTCAGAATGATTTACAGGTAATATTATAATATATTGAGGGCTACTTAGCAATTTGGTGGTACTATAATCCCTGTAGATTTAGGCTTTTTAGGTCGATTAAAAAAAATATATATATATATATATACTTCCCATGCTCTAATCGTTCTAAGAAAAAATAGCGCCTCAAAAATTTGTTAACGCTCTTTTCAAAAATGTCATAAAAAGTGTGGGTTAAAAACAAGTCATCTTCCTCATTATATTGTAAAGTAGATATTTATGTAATAAAATAAAATTTTAAATAACAAGCTTGTTTATGGTTGCAGAAAGTCACCAAGATGGCTTACGCTCAAGTCAAACAGTTTGGTATGAGCGATGAGATTGGGTTGCTCTCGTTCCCTGAGGAAAACTCACGTGAGACGGGACGACGTCCGTACAGTAAGCGACTTGCGACGAGCATGGACGACGCTGCTCAGAGACTGGTCGCTCAGGCGTATAGATACACTGAACAAGTGTTACTTGATCACAAGGATAAGTTAGCGTTGGTGAGTTATATATTACTACCCTGTGGGGGGGGGGGGGGATACCTATGGGTATAAGAATTTGGGGGTCACAGCAGCTATGGGCGTGAAAGGGAAAGAAAAGCACTATTTAGTCAAATTAGAACTAAGCTTATTTAAAATTAAAAATATTATTAAAACTTTTTTCCGTAAAAAAAAAAAAAAAAAAAAAAAAATACTTGATTTTATTTGAAAATTATAGTGTTTGTTGGAAATAAATAACGTACAAAAAATTAGTGTGGAAATATAGTTCGTCTTTTAGTGATTTCCGGTCCAAGTCGGCCACGTTCTACGTTAAGTGAGTAGGGTACCGACGTTGGCCATTAAACTCAAACTTTTCTCATCCAAAAAATCTGAAATTTTGCACAATGTGATACTTCAGCTTAAGACAATTTCAAATATATAAAAATTTTGGGGGATCACTGTGCAAATTAATTTTATATGATTTTTTGGAAATTTTAAAACAATAAGGCCCAATGTTAATTTCAATAATTATTTTCTTTCTTTTTTTCGCGACGGTCAAACATTATGAAATTTTTATAACGGCTAAGTGTGACCCTTAGCTGCACAATGACACCAAATTTAGACCTAAAACACTTCTAGTTTTTTAGATATAAGGCCGGTACCCTACTCCCTTATACAATTGCTAAATTATATTTCTAATCCACAGCTCGCTGAAGCTTTATTAAAGAAAGAAACTCTAAATTACGATGACGTTGAACTATTGATTGGAGCTCCACCTCATGGCAAGAAAAAGGTCGTTGCTCCTGCAGATTTTGAATTATCAATCAACGAAGACTCGGGAGCTGGCAATAATGACGACAACAATACACCTGAAAACAACAATGCATCTTTTGTGCCTATGTGATATTGAAGTGTGACTGCTAGTGATTAGAGTAATTTGGAATATCTTTTGCATGGAAATCATATGCATGCAGATGACGTCATATTTAATACACTTGGAGGCCATACTGGAGTAGTGAATAACATTGCTAAGCATAGGACAAACTTCATTTAAGTCAATTTTCTTTGAGAAATTGGTTTAATTTTTTGTTATTTTTCTCACATACTTGAGATACTATAATATAACCTAGTATCAACATCAATGCTCTTAAATCCCTTGTCAACTTACTTTTTTTTATCACTTAGAATACTGTACTGGATTGATAATTACCATACCTTATTATCCATTAATTAGACACCAACACATTGATTTTTTATTTATTTTCATTTTGACGTTTATTTCACGTATCTGACGTCACAATGTACCACCGCCAATCACAGTCACCGCTCTGGTCACGTGATAAATTTAAGCCCCTCCCTCAAGTTCTTTACCTCTATCACAGCTCCATTGGTACATTGTGACGTCAGATGCGTGAAATAACCTTCAAAATGAAAATAAATACAAGATCAACATGTTGGTATCTAATTCATGGATAATAAGGTATGGTAATTATCAATCTAGTATTCTAAATAATAAAAAAGTAAGTTGACAAGGGATTTAAAATCTAACTTTGACTGTCAGTATAGGGTCTGTGTGTTCATGTTAAAATCAACACCATGTTGGATGACTCAATAACATGGGTGGCATAGGGAAATAACTCATTTTGCCAGTTTAAAACCACTAAGCAATATTTTTGAGAGCATTGATGTTGTTAATATGTTGAATTAGTATCTCGAGTATGTGAGAAAAATAACATATTTCCCAAAGAAAATTGGCTTAAATGAAGTTTGTCCTATGCTGAGCAATGTTATTCACTACTCCAGTATGGCCTCCAAGCTCATTAAATATGACGTCATCTGCCTACACCCTATAACAATATGTTATCCATTATTTGCAAACTAGAGCTGTAAAAAACTCGAAATTTTTTTAGCCCGGGCTGAAAATTTTTAGCCCGGTTTGACTTGCAACCCGGGTTTAGCTTGAAATCGAGCTTAAACTCAAAAAACGAGCCGAAGCTCGGAAAACTCAATATTTGAGCCGAAGTTTGAAAACGAGCTTTCAAGACTATGAAGAAAAAAGCTCAATTTTCAATATGAAAAAATGGTTTTTGAAGGATTGAAGTCATAAATAAAACAAAATAATTTTTAATAATACTTTAAACGGCTTATTTTTCATGATAGAATATTAAAAACACAATTTTAAACACAAATTACAAACTTTTTTTTCTTTGCTTTCTTCGAAAATTGTTCTTTAGCTTGATTTATTTTCAAAAACTCGTTTTTTCCACAAGTCATTCACTAGCTCATTTCGAAATGGCTCGTTTTTTGAGCTAAAAGCTCGAAATCCGGGTTGACCGTTTTAAAAAAAAACGAGCACCCGAAGATTTTGGCCTGGGCGGTTGCTCGAACAGGTTTAGATTTACAGCTCTATTGCAGACCCATGTAAAAGTGACCATTTTAGTTATTAAATATATTATCAATCTCCCCCAAGTACTTCTTTTCTTTTTTTTTAACTCCTAGAATGCTTTAAATTGTACTTTGCATTTTATGACTAACAATTAACAGTAATTAATTAAAATGTCCAAAATATATGTATAAAAAACTGATATCCAATTTATGTTTGTTAATTTTGTTTTCTATTTAATAAAATATTGTAATTATATTAAAAAAGTTTTTTTTTAATGTAGTAAAAAATTCCACAAAATAAAAATTTAATAAAATAATCAAATAAAATTAAAGAAAAGGATAGAATAACCAGCAAGAGCCTTACCACAGTAGAAGTTCTATGGAGAGGTCAAAGTCTCGCATGGCACAGTGTACAGTGTGCATGGCACAGAGTACAAGACAAGACCCTGCTTAGTGATGTGCTCGAGTAATTTTCTTCTTTGATTTGCTAATGTCATTAATATATGACAAAAGCTCTCAGTTATAAAATGAACTTTTTTATAACAAAAAACACTGTGCCACGCAAGACTTCGACCTCTCCATAGAACTTCTACTGTGGTAAGGCCCTTGCTGGTTATTATATCCTTTTCTTTAATATTGATCCTAACCGCGATGGTTTTTTCCTTAAATTGACAAATAAAATTAAATGATAAAATTATGACTTGACCAAAGGGAAATGAGAAAGTAACAATAAAAACAAATAAATGATAACATTATTAAATATTACAAAAAAAAAAATACTATTACATTTTATATAGGTACAGTACATATGTCAACATAATTACTAAAATAATTACTATTTTTATGAAAAAAAATTTCCCGTGAAGTTTGCAATTTTTTATTTTTGCAGCTATTTCATAAAGTCACTTTTCTGTGTGAAATGGACAAAATAATGTATATTATAGAAAATATTTTATTCTAATTTTATTATGTACTTTTCACTTATTTAATACTAATTTTCGTTCCATTTTAAAGAAATTTTAATAATTATAATTTCTCAATTTTTGCCCCTAAAAAGTATCCTAAAAGTTATGTAACTTTTCATACAACACGGTATAGCAAGTTGCATAACATGAAATTGAAAAGGCGCTTCATAGTTTTTTTTTTTTTTTTTTTTTTAATCTACATTTTACTATAAAAAAATAAACCATATTTTGTCCTATTAAAATTATTAATTATTGCAATTAATTTTTAATTATTATTATTACTGAGTATTTTTTTTATTTACAGTTTAAACCATAATGGTTTTTTCTTTTCTTTTATTATTAATATTTTTTATCGGAAAAAAAAATATAATATTTTAATAACAAAAATTGACTAAACATTTTTACCCGCATAAGAAAACATATCGATCTAAAATAATAACGTTGAAATTATATATTCCAGCTATAAAATAGTTTTTTATATATTATATAGATATATATGATTTATAACGTAATACGTTAAGCACCTTCTGAAGAATCCTTGATAATATTTCCATTTTCACAAATAAAATACTGAGGATGAGTGCAATTACTATCATTCCATTTCCAAACACGGTATGGCATTCGATACAACGATACACAGTATTCTAGGCCACTGTTGCCACGATAACTTGGCTCATTGGGATGCCAGTTTTGATAGTGGAATTGTTCTCCAGTAGAGCTCCACACAAAAGTTTTATTTTTGTAGACATCGATGCCCGATGTCCAGTAACCCGTGTAGGCGACATGACCTGGAATAAAATATCATATAGGGTACGTGGTTTCTTTCATGTTAAAGTTGTCGCCATAAGTGAGTGAGCGCTATAAATAAACATATGGACCAGTATAGGGTGTGTACGCATGACGTCATTATGAATGCTTTTCGATGCTCTTCTTGAGCAATGAATAACATATTGCTCAGCATAGGACAAACGTAGGTTTTGGCTATTTTCTTTGGAAAATTAGCTATTTTTTGATCATTATTATTTTTCTTGCTTACTTGAGGTACTAATTCAACCTCTGTTAACAGCATCGATATGCTTTCAAAAATATTGCTAAGTATTTTTAAACTGACAAAATGTGCTATTTTCCTATACCGGCCAATGTTATTTAGTATACTCACCTATGGCGTTGACTTTAACATGAATGAAACCACCCTATAGGAAAATGGTTAATTTTGCGAGTTTTATAAAAATACTTCGCAATATTTTTGAGAGCATTGATTCTGTTAACAGGTTGAATTAGTTTTTCAAGTATGCAAGAAAAATAATAATAACCAAAGAAATCAGCCGCAAAAACTATACGTTTGTCCTATGCTGCGAGAAATGTTAATTTATTGCTCAAGAAAAAAAGAGCATCAAAAAGCATTCAAAATGACGTCATGTGCACACACCCTATAGGATGTATGATAGTAAATGTGCATCAACGCCATATTGGGGATCAATAAACTACATTACTCAGCATAGGACAAACTTCGTTTTTGTCTATTTTCTTTAGGAAATAATGCAAGTAGTGCTCTAAAAAATATTGCTTAGTATTTTTAAACTGCTAAAATAAGCCATTTTCAATGCAGCCCATTTTATTGAGTGATCCAACATGGCGTTGACTTTAACATGCATGCAAACATCCTATATATAATATATATATATATATATATATATATATATATATATATATATATATATATATATATATATATATATATATATATATGTCTTACCAAGATCTAGAACTTCCGATACAAGAAAGTTGTGTTCTGCTTCGCTCTCGATGCTCACCAAAGACATGTCATATCTACTACAAAATTCACCTGCTTGGGACCATGTTACCTAAAATTAAAAGTATTATTATAAAAAAAAAATTAAAAAAAAAACTTCATTTGCGTTTTTATTATAAATAATTTTAAATTTTTTTTACTTGTGTATTTTCAATAATTTATTACATTTAATTAATTATAAACACCTCGCACATCTTTGCGCTTTGTCGCCATGCTTGTGGTGCCTTATGCATTGTCCAGCATAGGGGAAATATCATTTTCTACTAATTTTTTACATGCATAGAAAGAGTTTATTTCAACTGCACAAATTTTATCTTATTCTTCAAGCTTTAAAAGCTAGAAATGATGCTTTGATTGAGCTTTGAAACTTCTTATTAAAAAATAAAAATGACATTTTTTCTCTATGCTGGCCTATGTATTCCTGACCAACAATATGGCGGCTCTTAAATATGAGTGCAACCGGTCTATGTATAATGAATTTATTATATAGTAATAAATCCAACTATTTTTAGTTCACTTTTTATACAACGTAGTCGTTTTTAGTTATTTGTTGATAGTAAAATAACATAGTCCAAATTAAAATACAAATCCACCTCTAATCTGATTTTTGGTTCTTTACTGATTGTCTTTAAATTAATTTTTAAAAGTAAAATATAATTTTAATTCTATAAGAATAATTTTTTTCTATATATGCTTAAAGGCATAGAACACCTTGAACAAAAAAACATGTCTAATATCCTATACTAAATATTATTACATTGATTTGGCCGGAGTCATATTAATTTCTAATTTATTTTCCATTCACAAAATAGCAGCTGCGGGTTTATGACGTCATAGCTCACTAGTCTACGAGCGTGAAAACAGGCGAGAAGTGACGTCATAAACCCGCAGCTGACATTTCGTGAATGGAAAATAAATTAGAAATCAATGACTCTGACCAAAATCAACGTTGATAATTCGGTATGTTAGGATATTATACATGGTTTTTGTTCAAGGTGTTCTATGCCTTTAATTTTATTTATATTTATCGTGCATGATTTTTACCTGTTTAAAATGATTGAAATAGTATAAATGTTCTCCAAAAGAAACAGTAGGTAGTTTGGAGTCACGCGGGTATCTTCCTGAAATTAAATAAATGTATACTAATCAAATATAAAGCCATAGACCACATAAAAAACATCATGATATTTTTAAATGAATAAAAACGAAATGGGATCTTCAAAACTGGTTGACAATTTTTACTAGAATGTTAATGTAGCCCCACGAGAGAACGTGAAAAATTGTAAAGTATGCAATTTAAGTGACTATTCATGTTTATGACGTCAGAAACATGCAAAAATTAGTAAAAAAAAAAAAAAAAAATGTGCGGGTTGCATAAATTGAAATTTCTTATCATTTTGCTACGGAGCTACAGTTGGGTTTTGAGACAAATAACTAACGTTATTTATGTAAGTCCCCTAGTGTTTTGTGATATAAATGCTTATGTTTTTCTCTAGTCTATTTCCTTTGAGGAAAATATAAAACATCGCGGTTAGGTATGATAAATTTGATAGAAAATGCTAGGAGAAACCAGCAAGAGAGCCTTATATATTATACCATAAGAAGTCCCATAGTTTGGTGACAAATTTTGCTAGCACAGATATAAAAACTATCTGTGCTAGTAAGATTTACAGCAAAATATATGGGACTCTCTTCACTATATGGTCCTATATCTTTTTCTTTCAAATTTATTTTTACTATATATATAGTAACTTTTGTATGCGCCGAACTTAAATGCAGTTTTAACGTTTAACTTTTTTTTTTTGTGATACTATAATTTAAATAATAAATAAATAAGTAAATAAATAAACAAATAAATAAATAAATAAATAAATAAATAAATAAATAAATAAATAAATAAATAAATAAATAAATAAATAAATAAATAAATAAGTAAATAAATAAATAAATAAATAAATAAATAAAAATAAATAAATAAGTAAGTAAATAAATAAATAAATAAATAAATAAATAAATAAATAAATAAATAAATAAATAAATAAATAAATAAGTAAATAAATAAACAAATAAATAAATAAATAAATAAATAAATAAATAAATAAATAAATAAGTAAATAAATAAATAAATAAATAAATAAATAAATAAATAAATAAATAAATAAATAAATAAATAAATAAATAAATAAATACATAAATGTATATAATAAAAAATATTAAGGCTTTTATAAAGACTTACTATTACTTACCATATAAAATCTGGATATTTCCTTCATCATTGCAAAGTACATTTTCCGTACACTGCTGAAAAGTCAACATACACCTGATTATAAGTACAAGTTTAAAAAAAAAAAAACTCTAATATATATCCAAAATTTAAAAAGTTTGATATGTTATGATTATGCTGTTAATGCTATATTTTTAAATCAGAATAATAAATGAATTAATAGTTCAGGATAAAATAATAAAATATATTCTTACCAATGCTATGAAAGTTGTTGCTAAAAGTAAACGCAGCATCTTCTGGAGAGAGAGAGAGAGAGAGAGAGAGAGAGAGAGAGAGAGAGAGAGAGAGAGAAGAAGTTTTAATTTTCAGTGTATTTACAAATTAGTGCTTATTGGCGTTTTATGATTGAATGTAAACGAATTAGGTAAAAGATGTGTATAGGGTGTATGCATTCATGTTAAAGTCAACGCCATGTTGGATCACTCAATAACATGAGTGGCATAGGAAAATAACTCATTTTGCCAAGTTTAAAAACACATTACAATATTTTTGAGAGCATTGATGTTGTAAATATGTTGAATTAGTATCTCAAGTATGTGAGAGAAATAACAATAACAAAAAATTAACCGCGATTTCCCTAATAAAATTGGCATAAATGAAGTTTGTCCTATGCTGAGCAATGTTATGCACTACTCCATCTAGTGTGGACTCCCAAGCGCAATAAATATGACGTCATCCGCATGCACCCTATAGGGTGTATGCATTCATGTTAAAAAAGTCAAACGCCATGTTGGATCAATAACATGTGCTGCATAGGAAGATAAAACATTTTGACAGTTTAAAAACACATTACAATATTTTTGAGAGCATTGATGTTGTAAATATGTTGAATTATAGTATCTCAAGTATGTGAGAAAAATAACAATAACAAGAAATTAAGAGATTTCTCAAAGAAAATTTTGGCTTAAACGAAGTTTGTCCTATGCTGAGCAATGTTATTCACTACTTTAGTATGGCCTCCAAGTGCATTAAATATTACGTCATGCATATACACCCTATATATAGCATGACAATTTAAATATATAAACGTGATTTATTCTATAAAGATTGCTATTTGTTTGTTTTTCATATATTAGCAAGTATAAAAGTTACATTACTTACGTTTTGAAGCTGATGTTCAATATATATGAGGATTCATACAAAATAAATGAACTCTGTTTTCTTAACTTTTGTATTTGTTATTAAGTGCGATAGCGTGTTGTGTTATCTATAGGTTAACACACTGAACTTTGACAGAGAAATGTCAGTGGTTACAATTTTAAGATATATTCGATTTTCTGCGAAATAAATAATTAATAAATAAATTTTTTCTTTCTTTCTTTTTTTTTTTTTTTTTTTTTTTTAATATTTTTTTCTTTATTTTTATTCTTTTGAACACATCATTATATACACCAACAACAAAATATCCGATAAATCAGAGGTTTTATTGTTATCTTTTTTTTTTTTTTTTTACATTATACGTGTATTTTTTATTTAAATTTAATGATAAAATAATGCTTTATTTTTATAAAACAAAATAAAATAATTAACATAGTCACATTAAGTGATAGGTCAAAATTATTTATTTCATTTCGTATATAATATAATATTATGATAGGTTGGTATTTTGACTATTTTCAGACTGGTCATCTATATACAATTTTTTTTTTTTTTTTTTTTTTTTTTTTTTACTCTAAAATGAATGTTTCCTAATATATGCAAATTTTCATACAACACGGTATAGCAAAAAAGGTACATAAAGAACAAATTAAAAAAATTTGCTTTTCAGCTTTTTATTTTATTTTTTTATTTTTATTATTATCCATCAACAAGTATATATAAAATTTATACCATATTTTATCCTAGTAAAATTATTGCAATCTCGCGATTTTTTTAAGTTATTTATCGCTACTTTATTTCTAGTTAAAAAAAGTTATCCCTGATAAAGTTATAGCCTTGGTAAGACAGCTTTAGTTGTTTTTTTAAATATATATATATATATATATATATATATATATATATATATATATATATATATATATATATATATATATATATATATATATATTTATCACTACTTTTTTGTAGTTAAAAAAAATAAAAAAACCTATCCCTGATATAAAAGTTATCCCCCTGGTAAGACAACTTTTTTTTTTTTTTTTTTTTTTTTTTTTTTTTTTTTTATCGCTACTTTTTTCTAGGTAAAAAAACAAATCATTCAAAAAAAAATCCCTGCTAAAATAGAGCTTTAGTTATGCACAATGTGGTATAAATAAAGATGGCTTTTAAATTATATAATTCAGCTCCTAAACCATTTTTACATAACAAATTACTTATGATATACTATATTGACAACTTCCAAGGAATCCTTGATAACATTTCCCTCTTCACAAATAAAATATTGATGATGGGTGCACACACTGTCATTCCATTTCCAAACACGACTTGGCATTCGATACAACAATACACAAGATTCTGGTCCACTATTGGCTGAAAAACTTGGCTCACCGTAATGCCAGTTTTGATATTGGAATTGTTTTCCCGTAGAGCCCCACACGTAAGTTCCATTTTTGGAGAGATCGTTTCCTGATGTCCAGTAACCCATGTAGCTTTCTTGAACTGGAAGAAAATATCATATATGGGGCATCAGTATATAGGGTGTGCGCATGACGTCATTCTGAATGCTTTTCGATGCTCTTCATGCGCAATAAATGGCATATAGCTCAGTATAGGACAAACCTAGTTTTCGGCTATTTTCTTTGGTACACTCTAAAAATTGGTGCATTACTTTAGTTACGAATACTAACTTATTTAAGATATACACTTTTAAGTTATTATGAGTAGCTAAAATAATACATTTTAGCAAGTTATTAAAAATAGCTCATTTAAGTTGTTTTAAGTTTGTTAAAGGTGTTTTAAGCTATATATTTTAAATTAAATTAGCTATTTTTAATAACTTAAATTCCTAAAATGCATTATTTTAGCTACTCATAATAACTTAAAAGTGTTTATCTTTTTAGCATTCGTAATTACTAAAGAAATGCACCAATTTTTAGAGTGTATATATATTAGCTATTTTTTTTTTTTGCTGTTATTATTTTTCTTGCATACTTGAAGTAATAATTCAACCTGTTAACGCTCAGAGTGCTCTCAAATGCTCTCAAAAGTATTGCAAAGTATTTTTAAACTGGCAAAATGTGCCATTTTCCAATATTCTGCCCCATGTTATTTAGCACTCACTTTTATGACGTCGACTTTAACATGAATGAAAACACTCTAACTCTATATGGTGTATGCATTCATGTTAAAGTTGACGTCATGTTGGATCACTCAATAACATATATTGACCATAAATAGGGAAAGACTCATTTTGCTACACTTTAAAACTACTATATAAACATATATATCGCAACAACATTTTTGAGAACATTAATGTTGTTAATAGGTTAAATTTTAGTATTTCAAATATGCCGAGAAAAATAATAATTATTATCAAAAATTTAACCAATATTCCCAAAGAAAAATAGGCAAAAACGAAGTTTGTCCTTATGCTGAGTATTGTGATTTATTACTTCAGTATGGCGTCCAAGCGCATTCAGTATGACGTCAAGTGCATAGAGTGCATACACTCTATAGGCACCCAATAAATACATAATAATGAAGAAAAAGAAGAGAAGAAAAAAAAAGTATTTTTATTTCATATTCTAAAAAAGACATTGTCTTGAACATGCGAATTTCTAATTTTTGAGTTCATTAAGTTTTTTTGATTTAATTTTTGAAAATTCAAAATGACGTCAAGGGTGACATTATATGCATGTAGGCAAATGAAAAGTTAATGACTAATTATGACTTTCAACAATTAATTAAAAATAGTTAATAATTAAATCAAAGGTTGGAAATGCAGAAATCTATCAATTTAGGGCTATAAAAAATTGAAGAATATATATATTTTTTAGTCAATAATAAAAAATAAAAAAATGAAAAAATAAAAAAACGCTATAAAATAATGTACGTGCTAAATACTTATTATGATAAAAGTTCATAATTATTAAATACAACTTTTTCTCACCATGATCTTGAACTTCCGATACAAGGAAGTTGTGTTCTGCTTCACTCTCGATGCTCACCAAAGACATATTAAATCTGCTACAAAATTCGCCTGCTTGGATCCATGTTACCTAAATAGATACTTTTTTATTAATAAAAAATAATAATAATAACTTTGTAAGAAAAAATTTTTTGATGTTAAATTTTTCCTTTTTTTTTTTTTTTTTTTTTTTTTTTACTTAATTTTTGTTGGGTCTTACTAAAGCCCCCACAGTGACAGAAGGTAGCCATAGGTAAAGAAGCAAGTTTTAACCTGATCTACCCTTTGAGGGATGCAAGGATGCAAAAGGAGAAAGAAAGAAGAAGATGCAAAAGGAGAAGTGCGTTTATTGGTAGAAAGAATTGAAACCTATAGTGGCTTTACGTTTTTTTTTTTTTTTTTTTTTTTTTTACATATAAATTTTAGTTTTAGTTCATATATATTAATCTGTTTATAGTGTAAAATAAACATATTGATCTCTCGATTTATTTTATGGTTCTCTATAAATAAGATATTAATTTTAAAGGAAAATATAATTAAAATATATTATATATTAATTATATAAATAATCTTAATGGCGAAGAACACCATTGAACAAAAAACTTGTTCAATATCCTACCTAAATATCAACATTGATTAGGCCACAGTCATTGATTTCTTATTTATTTTCCAATCACAAAATGTCATTATGCTGGTTTATGACGTCACAGCTTGTTTGTTTCCTCGTACGTGGACGTGAGCTATGACGTCATAAAACCGCATCTGCTATTTTTTGAATAAATATAAATTAGAAATATTGAATCCGGTCAAATTAACGTTGATATTTAGCAGTGGCATAACTTCAAAATTTTTGCCAGGGGAAAAATCTGACACGGGCCCCCCAAAAGGGGGACAGTGCCGGGGAGGATGGGGTGATGCGCGCCGCAGGCGAAAATTTTTGAAAAAGGGGGCGTGGCACGGAAATTTGAAGCTATTTTTTATAATGAAAATTAAAAAGTGTCACTAACATGAAAAAAAAAAAAATCGTTAAAATGGTATAATCATACATGATTTTAATTTTTGTCAATAATTAATTTTTGCTATAAATAGAAAAAAAAATGATATTTGAAGAAGACATTATAGAAAATTTAATTAGAAGGTGGTGACAGTTAAAAAATGCAGTTAATATAAATACCCTCTGTCACAAAATGTATATTATTTGATTGATCCACTTTAACTTTCAAATACTGTTTTTCAACATAAAATTTAATATTACCAATTTTTTTTTTGGTTATTATTATTATTTTTTTTTTGCGCCAAGCATCAACGGGCCCCCCAAGAAGCCGACGGGCCCCCAGAAGTCGACGGGCCCGGGGGAACTTCCCCCTCTTCCCCCCTGGTAGTTACGCCACTGAATTATTTAGGTATGTTAGGATATTAGACATGTTTTTTGTGCAACGTGTTCTACGCCTTTAAGTTTTTATTATGCATATTTATCATGATTTTTTACCGTTTTAAAATGATTGAAGAAGTATAAGTGCCCTCCAAAGAAATCAACTGGAAGTCTGGAACCACTAGGGTATTTTTCTGAAAATAAATAAAATATTATACTATATTTTTTTAACACTGCCTATCTGAAACTTTTTTTTATTTTTTTTTATTTACGTGCATATATTATAGTTTATAACAGCTACGTAAGCTGCAACCTCTAGTTAAACTTTGGTCATCTTTTTTGTAAGTACGTTTCACAACAATCAAAGTAACAAGTTAACTACGGTTTAACTATATAATAGGGTGTTTTTATTCATATGTTAAAGTCGACGTCATGCATAAG
The DNA here is from genome assembly GCA_949318235.1 of Ecdyonurus torrentis. Taxonomy (NCBI): domain Eukaryota; kingdom Metazoa; phylum Arthropoda; class Insecta; order Ephemeroptera; family Heptageniidae; genus Ecdyonurus; species Ecdyonurus torrentis. Next base: position 24,142,723 of record OX439135.1, read on the forward strand.
TGAGTATACTAAATAACATTGGCCGGTATATAGGAAAATGACACATATTTAGCCAGTTTAAAATAATACTTAGCAATATTTTTGAGAGCATTGATGCTGTTAACAGGTTGAATTAGTACCTCGATCAAGTATATGTTAACAGCATCAATGCTCTCAAAAATATTGCATACGTGTTTTTAAACTGGCAAAATGATTTTTTTTTCCTATGCCACCCATGTTATTGAGTTATCCAACATGGCGTTGACTTTAACATGAATGCATAGATATAGACACTATATCTTAAGATTTAAGACCTATATATATACTGTAAAATACCTATACACTATAATAATAATAACTTACCATTCAAAAGTTCAAAATTTCCTTCACCATGGCAAAGTACATTTCCCGTACACGCCTGAAACTCAGCATGCACCTAAAAAAACAATAATAATAAAAAAAAAAAAAAAAAAAAAAAAAAAAAAAAAAAAAAAACGTTTTGAACATACAGTATATTATTATAGTATTTTTATTTATTACATTTTCTATGTTATATAATAATAATAACAGCTTTTATTAGGCTAAATCAGGCGTACAAGCTCTCAATTTAACCCCAACTGTTAAAGGCATAGAACACCTTGAACAAAAAAGTTGCGTAATGTATCCTAACAAACCTGAAAATCAACGTTGATTTGGCCGGAGTCATTGATTTCTAATTTATTTTCCATTCACAAAATGCCGCTGCCGGTCACTGACGTCACAGCTCGCCTGGTCCACGCGCAAGTAAACCGGGCGAGCTGTGACGTCAGTGACTGGCAGCAGCATTTTGTGAATGGAAAATAAATTAGAAATCAATAACTCCGGCCAAATCAACGTTGATTTTCAGGTTTGTTAGGATATTACGCAACTTTTTTGTTCAAGGTGTTCTACGCCTTTAACGCAGTACAGTACAGTCAGGCACAATATTTGTTAGTATATAGGGTGTATGCGGATGACGTCATATTTATTGCGCTTTGAGGCCATACTGGAGTAGTGCATAACATTGCTCAGCATAGGACAAACTTCATTTAAGCCAATTTTCTTTGGGAAATCGGTTAATTTTTTGTTATCGCTATTTTTCTCACATACTTGAGATACTAATTCAACATATTTACAACATCAATGCTCTCAAAATTATTGCATAGTGTTTTTAAACTGGTAAAATGATTTTTTTTCCTATGTCACCCATGTTATTGAGTTATCCAACATGGCGTCGACTTTAATATGAATGCATAGACCCTATATAGCGTTAACATATAACGTAAAAATTATTTTAAATAATCTTATTGATAAATTTTTAATTGTGATTAATTAGTTTATATACTTAAATTTTAATTGAAGTTAAATTTCTTTTCACTTAAATTATTTATAATTGAGAATATATATATTAACGTACACTTAATATTTTATTTAGAAAAAATAGGATTATAGTATAATTAAAATTAGTTATATATATGATACTATATTTTTGAAACAGGATAATAATTAATAAATAATTAAGAACAAAAAATGATTATTGTATAGGATAAAATAAAAAATATTATACTCTTACCAACGCTAAGAAAACTGTTGCTAAAAGAAAACGCAGCATCTTCTGGAAAAAAAAAATGATAATTTATATATTTTTAAACGATTCTCCTATACAGTATTATAAGAAATATAATTATATAAAATTACTATTTGTATTTTATTGGTGCTTATTTGCGTTTTATGATTATTGCATGAATGAAAATGAATGAGATAAAAGATATAACATAACAACTTAAATATTTCGTGATATATTCTAAAATTTGATATTAATTTATTCATTCGTTTATTTTATTTTTTTTATTTTATTCATTTTTCTGTAGTACACGGGAAAAAGTAACTAAAAAAAGAGTTCCAATTTATAGACTTTTTTTTTTAGTAAGTTTGTTAATATATATAAACAGTTTTCTAACATTTAAAGAGCTAACTATTTACCACCGAAGAAATAATGTTTATAAAAGTTACTGTTCAAACTGTTGTCATAACCAAGTTATCGGTTTTGTACTGAAGTTACATATCTACATTATGTATCTGAATAATTTCTTAAATTTATGTTTTGCATGGCATATACTATATAGTAACATATTGACAATAAGTACAAATTACGTTACTTACGTTTGGAAGATGGTCAGTATATTATGAGGACTACAATAATACAAAAATTAAATATATTTTCTTAGCTTATATGTATTTCGTATATTTATGCGATAAAAAGTGATTGCGTATTTTGTTATCTACGCGAACTTTGACAGGAAAAAGGTCAATGTTAACTATTTTTATAACATCTACAATTCACAATAAAAAAAAAATAATAAAAAAAAATTACAATATGCAAATACCAACCAATTATAAGCAATGTTATTCTTTACTCCAGTATGGCCTCCAGGTGCATAATATATATGACGTCATGCGGATACACCTTATTTTAAAAATGCTTAAGATGTTTATCTGAGATAACTGATAAAAAAATATAATAATAAATTTGAATTATATACGCACGCTGAAAAAAAAAGTTGTCCAAAGTTTATTAAAGCGACACTATGGGATAAATAACATATGCCTTCTTCTAAGTTAGATATTAGCATCGAAGTCCCCATATATGCATTTATTACGTCCCTTGAACTCTTCCGTAGCCCCGTAAACTTGCGATAATCGTGTAAAGTAGGCAACCCGCGCCTCTGACGTCAGACATGCTGCACAATAATAGAATAGAAAGCTACGGCACGGGTTGCCTACTTGACAGGATTATCGCGAGTTTACGGGGCTATATACGGAATAGTTAAGGGACGTAATGCGGACTTATCATAGCAATATCTATCTTGACATGCTATTTATCCCATATAGTGCCACTTTAAAGAAACAATAATAATATAGCATGCCGTATTAGACTACCTATAATACGTATACACCCTTAATGGAACTTCCCTCGAGTTCTTTACCCCTATCACGACCCCATCGGTACATTTGTGACGTCAGATACGTGATATAACCGCAAAAAGGAAAATAAATGAAAATAAAAACACAATCAACGTGATGGTGTCGCTAATTCATGGATATTAAGGTATGGTAATTATCAATCTAGTATTCTAAATGATAAAAAACAAGGGCTTTAAAATAAAAATTTCCTAAAAGATATGCAACTTTCCATGCAGCACGGTATAACAGGTTGCATATCACATAAATGGAAAGGCGCTTTTCAGCCTCTTAAATATGGATTTTTTTTTTTTTTTTTTTGCAATAAAGCCAATTTTGAATCGAATCATATTGAACTGTTTGGGTTACATACGACCCAAGAAAAATGTCGATGGAATTTTTGGGTGCTCTTCCCCATAGACCCCCTTTGCCTAGATTGGTGACTGGCCCCTGATGACCCAATCCGAGCTTGTAATAATTTAACAAAATAATATATATAATGATTAATAATAATAATTAACGGCTTTTTATTGGGCGAAATCAGAGGCGTACAACCTCTCAATTTAACCCAACTGTTTTACAGTACAGTCAGTTACAATATATAATAAATAAAACGTGTTAGACATATAATGTTAATCAAGAAGGACAAGAAAACTGCCTGGAATACGCACACCCGTATGGAACAGATTATTATGCATCAGTGAACGATGCAGAATGCTCCTTAGCAAAGAATTTTATATGTGAATATGTATGCGATGCCATTGCTTGTGGTTTATAAATATAATGTATATGTAAAATATAATTTATACAATATATATTGTGCATTCATGCATTTGTGTGTGTTTTAAGGCGGAAAAGCAAAAAAAAAAAAAAAAAAAAAAAAAAACTTATTTCTCAAAGAAACTTCCAATGCTATATAGCCAAAAAATGACCTATTAAAAATATATTTATTTTATTATATTAAGTAGTAATTTTTAATTTCTTTTAATAAGTAAATTATATATTGATATAGAATATTTCTAAATAACCCGCCTCGGATAAAGCATATTTGCCGAGCCCCTGACTGTTTATGTTTACTCAAAATGCGGAAAAGGAAGTGCCGGAAAAGGAAACCACGTGACGGTAAAAGTGGGAGGTAGCTCAGGCCTAGCTTGCTGCTGGCACCAACTTTTCTCCCACTTTTACCGTCACGTGGTTTCCTCTTCCGGCCACTTCCTTTTCCGCTTTTTGAGTAAACATAAACAGTCCCTCTCTTAAAATAAAAGTATCCTAAGATATATGCAACTTTTCATGCAACACGGTATAGCAAATTGCATAACATTCCATTTTAAAGGCGCTTTTCCTCAAATATGGATAATTTATATAATATTATCTGAATCTGTAACATGTTATGTTCCCGCTGAGACAAAGGACTTCACCGTGAATTCACCGTGAATTCATTTACACCTTCATATTTATTTAAAAAGTTAACTTCATCATGAATTCACGGTGAGCCGTTGAGAAGCCTCCTTCATAATGAAGCTTTATTATGAAGCTCGAAAAGGAAGCGGAGATGAAGCAGTATATGAAGCGGAGAGGAAGCATAATATGAAGCGGAGAGGAAGCATAATATGAAGCGGAAATCCTTATCGCTTGGTTTTGTCTGGCTTCACAGCATGCACTTGGTCACTCCTGGACTTTTCAAAAAAAAAATTAGCGCGCCAAAAATAACCGCCTCCTTGCTCGATCCTTGCTTCCCAGTAAACCACAGTTTTTTCACATGTACATTGCAAGTACTTTTCCGATGGAAGAATGTCAGTACCAGTGACGTCACATGAGCTGGGAGCAGGGGCGGATCCAGGGGGGGGGCGGTGGGGGCGACCGCCCCCCCCCAAATGGCCCACGTGGGTGGAAAAAAATGAGCAAAAATTGAAAAAAAATTAGTCCATTAAAAAAATTTTTTGCGCCTTCGGCGCAACTTTTATTACTGAATAAGCGTTTGAATCCTGACTATATAACAAAAAATTATTTTTTAACATCCCCTTAGTTGTCATGTCATCAGGGTAATATATCAGAGATATAGTTCTGTTAATACTTACACATCCACAAAATATTTTGCTCGTGATAAGAACTAAAAAAAAAAAAAAAAAAAAAAAAACTTTAGTGTAAATTTTATAATTTTTATCTCAAAATATTTTTCCATCCAAATATAAGTTATGTTTTACAATATCATAATAGTTTTAAAAAGTGCAAAACAATTTTTAGTAAATTGGGATACCAAAATAAAAAAAATATATATATATATATCAATAATAATACACAATATTAATAGTTTATTTTTTAATTTTGTCCTTTTTTTTCAAGATTTTTTGTTTTCAAGATTTTTTTTTTTTTTTTCAATGAAATAACATTAATAATTTATTGCATATTTGATTGAAAGGAGACTGGAAATAAAAGAAAAAAAAGAATTTTGAAGATATCAAAATAGAAAATATTCCAGAAATCATTTTGTCTTACTTTTACTTCTTTTTTTGCTTACATAAAAAAAAAAGAAAAAAAAAAGGAAAAAACTACCAAATCAAAAATTTTGCAATTCAAGAATATTTTTTCAAAGGCATACTAATTTTGCAATTTTTTCCAAAAAGGGGCGTGGCCAAATAAATTTTTTCGCCTGCGGCGCGCTACCCCCCCCCCCCCCCGGTCCTACATGATTATTTTCCTGGGGGATCGCCCCCCCCAAACAAAATTCCTGGATCCGCCCCTGGCTGGGAGTGACACTCTTACATCGGAAAAGTACTTGCAAACTACTTGTGAAAAGCTGTGGTTTACTGGGTTGCATTCTACAAATAACAGTCAAACAGAAACTATTATACACTAACTACACAACATACAACTTTTATACAAATGCATTCATGCGTATACATATTTTTAATTGCATGCAAATGAGCCACACGTTTAAATTAATATAATAACTACCTGGAAATCATGCAATATAAATTTGAACACTACTTTCAAGCATAGACGCGATGTATTTTTTTTAATATAACAAACATCTACACAAAATACAAAATCTATCAGCATTAACAATTATATAATATTGAAAACAAAGAGAAAAAACATGAAATCTTACACAATTCTCCCAGAAGTCACCATTTCATCAGCGCATGAAACATAAAAACAATTCTTTTATCAGCAAAAATATGACAAAATAACTGGAACTTATACACATTATTTACTCACGTTTTACGAAAAGTGATCAGTCGTCAAATAAACACATAAATCCATATATAAACTTGTAAAAGAACGCAAATTATATCACACGTACTTCCCCAACGGGTTACTGGCTTGCTGCTTGCTTGCGACTGGCGTCCACTTCCTCTCCGCTCCGCTCTCACATCTCACACACACACTCCGCACACTCGCTATCCTGCAGCCGCCGCGCTCTTCTCGCTCTCCCGGCTCTTCGCCTGCCACCGCTCTTCCGTCGCATGCCACGCAGCAAGCCAGCAGCTGCCTCCCAAACGGCTGCTTCACTTTCCGCTTCACATTTGCTCAAAAAGTGAAGCTGGATGTGAACTTCACTTCAGCTTCATTTTTGCTCCAACCGTGAAGTTGAAATGAAGTTGAACTTAAAAAATGAGCTTCACTTTGCTCGTTAATGAAGTGAAGCTAAAAAGGAAGCTTCACCTTGGCTTCACCTAGCTTCACCTTCTTCCCCGTGAAGTCATATGCATACCAGGGTTATTTTATAACAATAAAAGGAAAGAGCGAGAGAGAGAGAGAGAGAGAGAGAGAGAGAGAGAGAGAGAGAGAGAGATACAGAGAGATAAGATTACGATATAATAAAAGATATATAAGATAAGATATTACGATATATTAATTATTTAATCGCTTATTATGTAAATAAACATAAACATGAGTTTATTGAAAAATAAATTTTTTACCTTTTGTTATATATTCTTATCTATATAAGTGTGGTGATTACAAGAAATTGCGCGCTAATTGCAGAGCACATATATTATCATATATATGCATTGAGCATTCATGTATACGATCAATATGCATTTTAAATATGCATTCATGTTAAGTTGACGCCATATGTTAATTGGATATATAACTCAATAACATAGGCTGCATAAATAGCCAAAAAACGAAGTTTGTCCAATGCTGAGCAATGTTATTCACTACTCCAGTATGGCCTCCAAGCGCATTAAATATGACGTCATCCGCATGCAGTATACAAACTTGAAAATTTCAGATATTTATGAACCTCTGGGTTTTATAAAAATATTTCTATTTATATATATAGATATCATATATATTTCAATGAGAAATAAAAAAGTGTATTTTTTGTTTCATTATTTTCCTCGATATGATTATTTTGCAAGTCTTAATTCTTTTATATATATATATATATATATATATATATATATATATATATATATATATATATATATATATATATATATATATATATATATATATATATATATATTCTATAAATTTCATTATTTCAAACGTAATGCTAATTTTGCTAATGCTCAATGGAAACGATGGAGAGGCCCGATCGGGAAAGGTCGGAAAGGTGGCAGCCTCAAAACTTTTAAACTTCTTGTGCTCATTTAGTCAAATATGATTGGATAAAATTTAATGATGGCCGACATTCTCTTCAATATGATTGGGCTGAAATTGTGAAGTCAAAACAGATGCAAGGCACGTTTTATTTTTATTAATAGTTTGTCAAAATCTATCAATTCTAACAAAAAACACTAAAAAATTATTTAGAATTTATTATTCTTCATATTTTTAATCATTTTCATATTAAAACCTTCAACATCAATAACGATGTAATGAAATATTGATTTTTTTGTCATCACATTCTTTCAAATTTCAAATTTTCCCCACTGAAATGATTCTTTTTATTGATTGGTTGTAAGAATTCTATTTCCACCAATCAGAGTTTATTTTGTCACGAGAATTATAATGGTGGACTTTCCATTGTAAATTCTTAATTTCTTTGCTAAATTTGCAATATTTTGTGACAAAAGTTAATAATGGGTGCTGAACAAAGTGGTCAGGGACAACCTACAAGGTCCAGATCTGTAACTAGACCTGCTCAGGTTGCCCAAGATTCTGTAGACCTGCAAGATGAGGCAAGATGTGCATCGCCTGGACCAAGCGTTTGTTCTGATTCAGAATTACCGTATATTTCATACACAGTAAATAGACCTATTGGAGGTAAAACATATTTATTTTATTATTGATTTATACATTAGGTTTATTATTTTGTAATCTCTCAGACATAGAAAGTTATGGGATGAAATGAAATGTTGATTTTTAGCATTGTAAAATGATTGACAAAGTCGGGACTGCGAACTTTAGATTCTGAAAAATTCATAAATATATACCGAAATATAGATTTATGTTATTGTTAATGAATTCTAGCTATTCCTTGTTGCTATAAGTCCAAAATACACAAAGTATGTTCTCGAGTAGACCGAGAATATTGTCAATTTTTCATTCAAACAACATACTGCGCATCTGTGAAAATTCGTGTATGTAGCACGCCCACCCAAACATATACATACCGGTATATGTAGTATGTACACAACTGTGCTAAAATATTTTACCATAATGCGTGATTTTCTAATAAGAATAATAGTGTTGCTGTTCGTAAACCCTGCATATTTTCTGCTACTAAAATGACGATCAACTATGATTAATCAAATGGAATGCGCATTTTTTTTGGGGCAAGAAATGAGTAATGCTGTTCGTAAACCCTGTTCTGTCGCACCAAAAAATGCGCATTCCATTTGATTAACCATAGGCGATCGTCATTTTTGGTGCAGAAAACAGGGTTTACAAACAGCATTACTGTTTACGAACAACACTAGAATAATGCTGTTCGTAAACCCTGTTCTCTGCACCAAAAATGACGATCGCCTATGGTTATTCAAATGGAATGCGCATTTTTTGGTGCAAGAGAACAGGGTTTACGAACAGCATTAATGCTGTTCGTAAACCCTGTTCTCTTGCACCAAAAAATGCGCATTCCATTTGAATAACCATAAGCGATCGTCATTTTTGGTGCAAAGAACAGGGTTTACGAACAGCATTTAGGGCTTATGAACAACACTTGCACCATAATAAATGCGCATTACATTTGAATAACCTTAGTTGATCGTCATTTTAGTAGTAGAAAACTGGGTTTACAGTATGAATATTATAAATTAAGCTTCACTTTTGAAACCGTTATTTAGGAACTACATAATTCTTAATTAAACCATTGTCTTGGAACTGTGCGGTAGGCTTCATAAGACCCGCAAAATAAAAAGGCCTGGTTCCTGTCCTTAATTAAAATATCCCCATATAGCTTCTAATAAAAAATCACTCAAAATAATATTATTATAATGGTGTTTATTTCCTTATGTTTTCAGATTCTCCAAAATTACAACAAAAGCCTCAACGAGGTAAAAACGTAACACAACAATCGTCAACAAGAGGTCGTCATCCTTTGTTAAGTTCAAGGTCACTGCAAGGTCGTGGAAGGTCACAGACTCCGTTGAATAAAGCTCATAGTATTGTTGTAGTTAAACCTGCCGTTGAGAACAATGAAATGGAAACAGACGAAGATCAGCTTAGACTTAGAGTAAGATATTTTTAAACATTAGCCTATATATATATATATATAAAAAAAAAAAAAAAAAAAAAAAAGTTTTGCAACCTCGTCTGAACCCTAAACTCAACCAAAATTCATGCTGAATACTAGAGATGTTGATTTTCAAATTATGGGGTTCTTTGATTGGCATAAAATTACAAAATAACTTCTCTAATGCCATAGGTACCTAATATACCAGAAAATCAACATTGATTTTGCCAGTTTCTTTGATTTCTAATTTTATTTTAAGTATTTCGATTCTTAACCATTGTTAAAGACCTTGTCAACTTACTTTTTTATCATTTAGAATACTAGACTGATAATTACCATACCTTATTATCCATGAATTAGACACCAACACGTTGATTTTGTATTTATTTTCATTTTAGCGGTTATTTCACGTATCTGATGTCACAATGTACCAATGGAGCCATGATAGGGGTAAAAAACATGAGAGAGGGGCTTAAATTTATCACGTGACCATAGCAGTGACTGTGATTGGCGGCAGTACATTGTGACGTCAGATACGTGAAATATCAGTCAAAATGAAAATAAATACAAAATCAACATGTTGATGACTAATTCATAAGGTATGGTAATTATCAATCTAGTATTCTAAATGATAAAAAAGTAAGTTGACAAGAGCTTTAAGCAGATGCAATAATGATACCCCGTTAATAGAAATTGTTCCATTTACTTGTAATTTGTATTTATGTTTTCAGAGTACCCCAATGTTCCTACCTATAATGAGAGGTACTCTCAATCTGCCTGCTGCCAGAGACCCTGAGGTGTTAGAAAGACTGGACCCTGGAGGTTTAGTAGCTCTTGGTACCAGATATCAGCATCACTTAGCAGCCTGTGCTGAGCTGGTGGTGACGGAACAGAATCAGCTGGGAGCTAGGATCAGAGAGGTACACTAATACCAACATACTAATTGCTAAGCAATTTAAGGGAGTAGGGTACCGACCCATGGATATATAAACAGGATAGGAAGCTATTGTTGAAAAAACGATCCCTTAATGGTGTAATTCTAAATTTCGCCGCAAAAATGCAAGAATACAAAATTACGTATAAAAGTAGCACTGTAGTCTGTGTGTGAATTTTAAAATTCACACACAGACTACAGCGCCACTTACATTTTACATGTTGATTGTTGTGGTGAAAATTGAAACAACATCAACAAGGGTTCGTTTTTAGTATAGGGCAATAACGCAATAACACAGGAGCTCACGACCCTAGTACCGACCTTATATCTCAAAAACTAGAAGTGTTTTGGGTCTAAATTTGGTGTCATTGTGTAACTAAAGGTCACACCTAGCACCTAGCTGTGATAAAAATTTCATGGTGTTTGGCCGTACCAAAAAAAAAAAAAAAAAAAAAAAAAAATATTGAAATTAACATTGGGCCTTATGAGCTTAAAATTTCAAAAAATCATATAAATTAATTTGCATGGTGACACCCCAAATTTTTATATATTTGAAATTGTCTCAAGCTTAAGTATCATTGGGCAAAATTTCAGATTTTTTTTGACAAGAAAAGTTTGAGTCTAATGGCTAACGTCGGTACCCTACTCCCTTAAAAAAAAAAAAAAAAAAAAAAAAAAAAAACGTGGTAAGGATTATTAATAGAAAAAAAATTATATAATTAGCAGCGCTGGCCTTACTTAGCACAGTAAAAGTTGTATGGAGAGGTCGAAGTCTCACGTGGCACAGTGTTTTGTTATGAAAAAGTGTATTTCATAACAGAGCTTTCATCATATGTTGTCATTAACATATGACAAAAGCTCTCAGTTATGAAATGAACTTTTTATACCTAAACTGTGTGCCACGTGAGACTTCGAACTCTCCATACAACTTCTACTGTGCTAAGTAAGGCCAGCGTTGGCAATTATATACTTTTCTTTATTATTGATGATAACAATAAAAAATACCATTTGAAGAAAAAAAAATCAACATTACGTTTACTTATTGCAAGTGGTCTATTAAATACATGTTAACCTGACAATCCATTCTTGTATTCCACAGGTTGATACTGGTCTCAACAGACTGATGGGTTCTCTTACAGAAAGACAAAAAAGATTTGCAAAACTTGCAGAAAAATTATCCAAAGTTCACGAAGTTTCTACACAATTAAATAGATGTCATTCTTCATTAAATCAAGCGTTAGAAAGTATGGAAACTTTAAATAACTTATTACCTCTTGAAGATAGGTTAGAACCTTTTGTGTGGACGACAGGCTAACATAAGGAGTAATCATTGTTAATATGTTGTCTCTATCGCGTTAAAACATTTCAAGTGAAATTATCACGTGCGTGCCAAATGATCCATGTGACACAGTAAACCCTATGTAGATGGAACGTTTTGCGAGCTCGCGATAATGTCACTGGAAACGTTTTGACGCGATAAAGACGATGTAACAATGTGACAACTGTTTAGTGTGTAAAAATATGATAATATTGTAACGTCTGGCCCGTGACAGAAGCCTGTTTAGTAATATTACTCTATTAGAACTAATAGAAAATGAGAAACTGCTATGGAAATGTGTTAAGTTAAGGAACAAATTGACTGTGTGATTTAATTAATAAAATAAAAAATATTAGGAAAAATTGGGTTATGTGAAATTATGTAAGCTTATACTGATAAAAAAGCCATATTATAATTAAAAAAAAAAACAAAAAAAAACAGGGCATTAATTAAGTCAACGATGGCTTTTTTAATAGTGATCATCGTGTTATTAAACTTCACGAAAACACAATCTCAAAATTTTAATTAATAAAATGCTGAAAGCAAAAGCTGTTTAGTGACTTAGAACCTACGTCACAGCTACAACTTGCTCTCACGCTAGCTTGGTGCGAGCTGGAGTTACTTGTGCTCTCACAACTTGACTTATTAATAATTTATGTATATCGATGGCTCCGCGGAAAACTGAACTATCTATAGTCTCCGCGCGCCTCAAATTTGGAACATCTGCGCTCTCCGCCTCTCCCAACTTTGAAGCATCTCTTACCAGCGCTCCATTACAGATGCTTCAAATTTGGAAGACGCGGAGAGCGCAGATGTTCCAAATTTGAGGCGCGCGGAGACTATAGATAGTTCAGTTTTCCGCGGAGCCATCGATATAAAATGTTACTGCTGTAATAAAATAATTTATGCAAAGATATGAGTAACTCCAGCTCATGCCAAACTAACATGAGAGCAAGATGTAGCTGTGACGTAGGTTCTAAGTCACTAAACAACTTTTGCTCTCAGCGAGTTAATAACTAAAATTTTGAGATTGTGTTTTCAGGAGGTTTAATAGCACGATGATCACTATTAAAATACCCTTTTAAGCATATATATAGCTCCTATTGCTCATTTAACAATAACAGTTGTTTATTATTATTATTATTATTTTTTTAAATTAAGAGTTTGGATTGCATTTGGCTTAACGTTATTATTTATTGGCTTGATTAAAAATTGGCTATTGCATTCATCATCATCAGTCTAAGCTACCTCCGATTACCCAATTCTCTGATCTATCTGTGTTTTTCAAAAGTATAAAATTGCTATGAAATTCACTGCTAATTTTTGTAATTGCACAAAATTGACAGCTTACTATTTAGAAGTTCTATTTTAATTATTAAAGAGTCATTAAATTTCAATTTCTAGTGTGCTATAATAGTTTAAGTATTTTTTAATAAATTGAAACAAGTTTATAAACAAAAAGTATATCGAGGGCTACGAGGCATTTCGGTACCAGTGCAATCTCCGCTGGTGCATTTTTGGCACATGTGCATTCTCCTCGTTAACCTTTTTTGAAACATCTTTATACACTTAGCCTGTGCAGATGTGCCATTAGTAGGCGTGGTGTAGATTGCACATGTGCCAAAATTGCACCCGCGGAGATTGCACAAGTACCAAAATGCCGCGTAGCCCTCAATATACCAGAAATATAGGGGGAAGGGTGGGGGTATAGATAGAGGAAATATAATAAAACTATAACACTTGAAATGCCTTAAAAAAGCAAATCCAATGTAATATATTTAGGGGAAAAAAATCATTGTGGTTAGGATCAATAATAAAGAAATGGATAGAATTACCAACGCTGGGCTTACTTAGCACAGTAGAAGTTGTATGGAGAGGTGGAAGTCTCACGTGGCACAGGGTTTTCGGGCAAAGAAGTTCATTTCATAACTGAGAGCTTTCGTCATGTGTTAATGACATTATCAATCAAAGAAGAGATTTTCTTGAGCACATCACTGGGCAATGTCTTGTACTGTACTGTGCTCAAGTAAATCTCTTCTTTGATTGATAATGTCATTAACATATGATGAAAGCTCTCAGTTATGAAATGAACTTTTTATAACAAAACACTGTGCCACGTGAGACCTCGACCTCTCCATACAACTTCTACTGTGCTAAGTAAGGCCAGCGCTGCTAATCCTATCCTTTTCTTTATTATAAATCTACTGCAATTATTAAATTTAAATTTCATGAAGTTATATACCTGAAAGAAATAAGCATGTGATATTTTGTTTTTTTAAACCTTATTTTTTGTATCCTATGTTCAACTGAAATTGTACACAATATTATAGAAAATTGTATTCTTAAAAGCATAGAACACCTTGAACAAAAAAACTTGCCTAATATCCTAATATCCTAACGTAATTAATATCCTAACATACCTAAATATCATCTTTAATTTGGCTGGATTCATTGATTTCTGATTTATTTTACATTCTCAAAATGTCAGCTGCGGGTTTGCGACGTCACAGCTTGCCTGTTTCCAAGCTCGTGGACTAGTGAGCTGTGACGTCATAAACATGCATCTGACATTTTGTGAATGTAAAATAAATCAGAAATCAATGACTCTGGTCAAATCAACATTGATATTTAGGTATGTTAGAATATTATACATGTTTTTTGGTTGAATGTGTTTTATTCCTTTGAAAGTTTGCTTTGTGCTGAAAAAACTGCTCTCACTGTTCTGTTATTTTTGTACATTTCGTGTTCATTTCTTAAGTTTTTAAGTGCAAAAATTTCATCACAAAATGCATGTAAAAATATTGATTTCTATCCTTTACTGTTGCTATGGTTTTATCCCCTTTTTATTCCTGTTTCTGGCATCAGAAACATGCAAAAATTAGTACTAAAATGTTGTGCAGGTTGCATTATTCAACATTTTCTGATCACTGCTACAGTTTGGTTTTCAGACAAACTAAATATGTTATTTATATAAGTCCCATCAAGTGTTTTGTGATGGAAATGTTATGATTTCTAATGGTTTACGCCACTGTTGAGAAATGTTGATTTGATTATGTGTACATCCAAATTTCACTTATCATGCTTAGCTCAAAGTCATATAAATATATAAAATATGTAATCTAAGTCATATATAAACATTCCAAGAAAATAAATATATATTTTCCTTATAATATGAAGGAAAATTAGCATTTGCTTGCCTTCTATTGTTCTCTAATACATTGTACAGTTTCAAACAAATGAAAGGTGCCTTTTAAGCTTGCTGCTTTTTTGCACCCCTCAAACATATATATATATAATGTGGAAACTATATTAATATGTCTAATTCACGTGCATCACAGATTCGTGTTTCGCTTGCTAGCTAAAGTAGCTCTCCTGATAGATAACACTACATCTGAGCAGTGTTTGGCTTGCTGGCTAAAGCAGCTCACCTGATAGATAACACTACACCTGAGCAGTGTTTGGCTTGCTGGCTAAAGCAGCTCACCTGATAGATAACGCTACACCTGAGCAGTGTTTGGCTTGCTGGCTAAAGCAGCTCACCTGATAGATAACGCTACACCTGAGCAGTGTTTGGCTTGCTGGCTAAAGCAGCTCACCTGATAGATAACTCTACACCTGAGCACTGTTTGGCTTGCTGGCTAAAGCAGCTCACCTGATAGATAACGCTACACCTGAGCAGTGTTTGGCTTGCTGGCTAAAGCAGCTCACCTGATAGATAACTCTACACCTGAGCACTGTTTGGCTTGCTGGCTAAAGCAGCTCACCTGATAGATAACGCTACACCTAAGCAGTGTTTGGCTTGCTAGCTAAAGCAGCTCACCTGATAGATAACGCTACACCTGAGCAGTGTTTGGCTTGCTGGCTAAGGCAGCTTACCTGATAGATAACACTACACCTGAGCAGTGTTTGGCTTGCTGGCTAAAGCAGCTCACCTGGTAGATAACGCTACATCTGAGCAGTGTTTGGCTTGCTAGCTAAAGCAGCTCACCTGATAGATAATGCTACTCCTGAGCACGTATCAAAACACGTGAATATGTCGTAAGAATATTCTTTCCACATAACATTTGAGGGTTGCAAAATAGCAACATGTTTAAATGGTTACCTTTAATTTGTGTGAAACTGTACTGAATGGTAGAAACATCATACTATTTAATAATACTGATAAAATATTGTTATCAGTCAGGATTAATTCTTAAAATCAAAATTGAAAAGCATTATATCAATAAAATTATAAAAGGAACAACTGAATATTATTTATCATTTAACTTTTTGCAAACCCATTTGCTGAAATAATAGACTATTGGGTTAGGTAGCTGATATAAAAGAAATGAGAAAGCCAGCAAGGGCTTTCAAAATCTAAAAAGAAAACTTCCAAACTTTATGATGCCATTTGAAAGTTAACAGTAACAGCTACCTATGATAAAATTTTCAGAACCCATGACCATTAGATAAAAGAGAAAATATCAATTATTGAAATTAACATGGGCTCTTATGGGACTAAAACTTCCAAAAAGTCATAATTTAAAATCTAGCATTGTAACCCCCCAAAATTTTTATATTTTTGAAGATACCATATCCTAATGTATCACTGTGCAAAATTTCAGATTTCTCTTTCTTTACAATTTTTTAGTCAAATCCCGCAGTACCTGATTGTAAGGTTAAATAAAAATCATTTTTCAAAATTGATATTTTTTTTTAATATTTTAATTCAGGCTTAAAACTCTTTACACAATTAAAAATAAAAGCTGATTGCATATTTCGCAAATTTTCATCTAAACTTACGAACATAATAATAATATATTTTGTTGTTGTTTTTCTACAGCAAGTTTTGTTTTTTAGCTATTATATAATAATGAAGTACAACAATCCAAATTTTAGTTAAGATTTTTAATATCTTAAAATATTTTTACTTCGGCATGCAAAATATTTTGTTTCTATTTTTTTTAATTGATTTTTTTTTTTTTTTGCTACATATATGTATATATACAGAATTATTATTTAATTTAGGATTATATAATACCAAACTTAAACCCAATATTATATACTTTTGAGTCTTGTTTTTTTGTTGCATTTTTAGTATGAGAGCAGAAAAAACTGTTTCTTTTTTTGTTTTTTTAACTGTTTGGACTCCTTTTTCCAAAGACTCCTTGGGGAAAAATATGAGTTCAATTTCAAGCATTTTTTTTTCCCTAGAAAGCACACCTTAAACGCCTTGTTAACTTACTTTTTTATCATTTAGAATACTAGATTGATAATTACCTTATTATCCATGATATAAACGATTTTGACGGTTATTTCACATATCTGACGTCACAATGTACCGATGAGGTTGTGTTATAGGGGTAAAGAACTTGAGGGAGGTTCTTAAATTTATCACGTGACCAGAGCGGTGACTGTGATTGGCGGCGGTACATTGTGACGTCAGATACGTGAAATAACTGTCAAAATGAAAATAAATACAAAATCAACGTGTTGGTGTCTAATTCATGGATAATAAGGTATGGTAATTATCAATTTAACATTCTAAATGATAAAAAAGTAAGTTGACAAGGGCTTTAAGCTGAAAATAAAGAAAAATGCATTAAAATAAGATTTTGTTATTATTGTTGCATTAATTTACTAATTTTCAACTCAACGCGCTCTAATCTTGCTACGTATACCCCATTATTTGTCTCCTATTTTTTAACATCATGTATTTTAAAACAATGTTTTTTTCCCCTCAAATATATTATTTGATTTATTAATATTCAAAGATAATTATCCCTATATTAAAATTCAATATGGCAAACTCAAAATATTCTGCTCTCGTTCAAAGACTTATTTTTAACATTTAATATATATTTTTTCTTTAACATTATAATTTTTGTGCCACAAAAGCAACAATCAGTTTCACACACAACAATTAATAATGATTACTGTATTTATTTTTTATAATTTTTTGTTTTAAATCCAAGGTTTTTAAAATGTTATAAAAACCTTGTTATGTACAGTGAACTATCGATTTTGTGAAATTGCAAGGGACATAGGAAAAATATTTATTGCACAAAATTAAAAGCTCCAAAAGAAAAAGTGCATATAACTTAAATTTGTATTATTAACCTTTTTTAATGCTATATCAATGGTAATAGAGACCAGGGGTGTAACCAGGAGTTTGTGACGGAAGGGGTCCAGTCTTATATTGAGCATAGGAAAAGGGGGGAAACCACCCCTTTTCCTATGCTTTTTCAGACCTGACGGGGGGGGGGGGGGGTCCAGACCCCAAACCCCCCTCCCCCCTGGATACGCCCCTGATAGAGACCATTGATGTTAGACTGTTTATAATTAAGCTAAGTATTCATTCAGAATTCATTCAAAGTTAATTTAAAAAAATTAAAGCTAGTAATATCATTGTATAAAAATCATATAGTGTGGTTTCATTCATGTTAAAGTCGACATCATAAGTGAGTACTAAATAACATTGGCCAGTATAGGAAAATGTCACATTTTGCCAGTTTAAAAATACTTCACAATATTTTTGAGAGCATTGATGCTGTTAACAGGTTGAATTAGTACCTCAAGTATGCAAGAAAAATAATAATGACCAAAAAATAGCTAATTTTCCAAAGAAAATAGCCAAAAACTACGTTTGTCCTATGCTGAGCAATGTTATTCATTGCTCAAGAAGAGCATCGAAAAGCATTCAGAATGACGTCATGCGTACACACCCTATATAGGCTATAAAATAAAAAAATCTAACAAATGCACACAAAAATTGGAAACAAAAAAATCCTGTTACTCCTGCGGACCAACAATTCATTTCACAAAATCGAAAGTTAACTGTATGTATGTATTATCATATATAGCTTATATATATATATTTAGTATATATGGGGTCATTTTTATTGTTATTTAGCTAATAATTGATATATTTAACCATATAGAGGCAATGTGCAAATGTAAGGGTCTGGAAATATAAGCTCATATTTTAGGGAGTATAACGGTTCATTGCCAAAATTAAAAGCCGCAGACTGATTTTATATTTTACAAGTAAAAAGGATAGAGGAAATTATGCAGCAAGAGTCTTTTACTTTAGTTGTCCTTTGTTAAAAATCTTTCTAGCATTTTGTGATGATTAGCCTCGGACTTTTTTTTTTTTTTTTTTTTTGCATATTCCCTTTAGTAACATGTGAACCAAATTTCAAATCAAAATTTCCATCAGTTATATGGGAAATAATAACATGGTGAGCCTATAGGGTGGTTTCATTCATGTTAAAGTCGACGTCATAAGTGAGTAGTAAATAAAATTGGCCAGTATAGGAAAATGACACATTTTGCCAGTTTAAAAATACTTCACCTATTTTTTGATGCTGTTAACAGGTTGAATTAGTACCTCAAGTATGCAAGAAATATAATAATAACCAAAAAATGACTAATTTACCAAAGCAAATAGCCAAAAACTACGTTTGTCCTATGCTGAGCAATGTTATTCATTGCTCAAGAAGAGCATCGAAAAGCACTCAGAATGACGTCATGCCTACACACCCTATATTGCTCGTTATTATTTTTTTTTTTGCTACATATAACCAATGAACAAATCGATTTGAAATTTGGTACATGTTCTATTGAAGGCAATTACAAACTTATTTTAATTTTTTAAAACATTACTGAGACAAAAAAAAAAAAAAAAAAAAAAAGTCACTTCCGAGGTTAATTGTTAATTAAGGATTTTGCATTCTACTCAAACGCTAGCAACATTTTTCTCTGAAAACCATAGGACATATCTTTACTATGGTAAAAGGCCCTTGCTCCTTTCTATTTCCTTCTAATTTATTAAACTCAACCGCAATGGTTTCGTTTTCTTAATTATCTAAATATAACGTAGCTTAAATTTTTTTCTATTAATATTTAATTTTTGTTACTTTGATTTAATTATTATTTTTAAGTTCTAAGAATTTAAATGGTACAATATAACCTGGTCACCCCCCCCCCCCCCCACCAAGAAAACATAAATTAAAAACATACTTCTGTTTTACTTTCTATAAATAAAATTAATATTAAAATAAATATTTTGGAAGGTCAGAATAAACCAAAAATTGGATAAAACTAATCCCAATCCAATTAGTTAAATGTGTATTAAATAAAGTCAGGAACACAAAGTCGTCTGCTAGCACTTTGTTACTATTGTTGGAGTTTATTTTCTCACTAAACCAAATTTTAAAAGTAAAAAAAAAAAAAAAAAAAAAAAAAGACAAACATTAAATCCCTTGCCAACTTACTTTTTTATAATTTAGAATACTAGATTGATAATTACCATACCTTATTATCCATGAATTAGACACCAACACGTTGATTTTGTATTTATTTTCATTTTGATGGTTATTTCACATATCTGACGTCACAATGTACCACCACCAATCACAGTCACCGCTCTGGTCATGTGATAAATTTAAGTCCCTCCCTCAAGTTCTTTACCCCTATCACGACCCCATCGGTACATTGTGACGTCATATATGTGAAATAACCGTTAAAATGAAAATAAATACAGAATCAACATGTTGGTGCCTAATTCATGGATATTAAGGTATGGTAATTATCAATCTAGTATTCTAAATGATAAAAAAGTAAGTTGACAAGGGCTTTAAGCATTAAATCAAAGCAACAATTAATCCTAATAAGAAATTAAAATTAAAATAAAAAAAACAACTCATTTTCAAATTTTTCAAATTCAAAAACTTTAATTGATAAATGAAATAGAGAAAAAAATATCAACTTTTTTTTTTAAAGTTGTTGTCACAAATTTTTATGTAGAACCAAAAAAATTTGATATTTGATACATATTTAATTTTTTTAATATTTTTCAATTGTTAACATTATCATGCAAGTATAACATACATACTTGATTCAATTAAGTAAGATTTCTATTTTTTATGTTCAAACAAAAAACAACGGCATTTTAATGCAAATTAAGTGTGGAATAATTGACAATTTTAGAAATGTTCAAATATTTAGCCTATAATCAAATTATTTTTTTAACAATAAGTAGCAAGCTATTTGTTACTTAAAAAATAATTTAAATTTTTTTTTGGGGTGGTTAAAAAAAAAATGGTTTAAAATTGTGTAAAACCCCATTTTAATGCAAACGTAGAGAAAAACTAAAGATTAAAAAAAAAAAAAAAAAAAAAAAAAAAATGGGGTCAATTTATTTCATATTTTAAAAGAGGTCATTGTCCTAAATCCTCTGATATGCAAATTTCTAATTTTTGAGTTTTTAAGTATTTTTAATTAATTTTTGAAAATCGAAAAATGACATCATGGGCATCAACTTATGCATGTGGGTAAGTGCAACGTCATTTGGCGACTTTAAAAAAATTAATTAAAAATACTTAATGAACTAAAAAAATAACAAATTTGCATATTTATCAATTCAGGACCATGTCCTCTTTTAGAATATGCAATAAAATCACTCCCTAACTTCTTTAGTTTTCCTCATTTATGATTTTTTATAAGATTTTTTCCAACATTTTTTTCTTCTTATAATTAATTTTCCCAGAAAAACAAAATCACATTTTTATTTATTAATAATGCATTAAATATGCAAAACCAGATTATGCAATAAGGTCTACTTTTTCTTGCTTTCCAGACAACAAAATAAACCATACAGCAACATGTGACATAGGGTTTTACATAACACAAATAATTTGCAAACAAAACATTGGCTGGTATTCTAAAACCATACAATAATATAGACGCAAACTGTTTTAAGGCAGACTTAAAGGAGAAGTTCAGGGGTTACAATGTGGCTTCTTCAATGTTAGATAATGAAGTGTTCATAAACTCACATGATGCCCCAAAGCCCTTCCGTAGCCCCGCAAACTTGCGCTCATCTTAAGAGATATGCAGCCCGCTACAACATTTTCTATTATAAAGCCGTAACTATGACGTAAAAGATACGGAAAGGGTTGCATATCTCGCAGGATGATCATGATTTTGCAGGGCTACATAAGGGCCTTGGGTCATCATATGCAAGTTTATGAACAGTTCTTCTCATTATCTAACATTGAAGAAGCCATGAACTTCCTTTTAAAGCAACTTCACTCACACCTATTTACATTTCTAGGTAATACGCGTGCACAGTATTTGCAAATTGGTGCCTCTGAGCCAAAAAGTAGCATCTACACTTGTCAGTTTTGCAAAGAATGTATTATCTACACTTTCTACAAGAGAGCAATGTGAAGTGAATGGCTTAGTCCAGTCACCCTGCTGCTTGGAAAATGTAGATGCTCCATTTGTGGCAAAACTGGACAGTGTAGATGCTTCTTTTTGGCCCAAAGTCAACAAAATGGAATTGGATGTGATTGAAATTGCTGTAGACACACTTATCCCTAAAAACAAGGATTTTTTATTATTCTCTAAAACAATTCAATAGTAATCAGTCGTTAATTTAACTTTTCCAGTCCGCAGGATAAGCGAGCCACTCGAAGGTAACGATATAGAGTACACACCCCTCTACTATGTGAGTAAAAAATATGTGCTCCTTGCTCTACCTGCTAAGTATACCTGAGAAGGTGTACAGATTTTTTACTCACAGTAAATGCGTCACATTTCCCCCTAAAGCGCAGGACAACGGTCAATTTCTTATCACTTTTAGTGAGATAAGATAAGAAACACAGCTTTCTATTGGTTGATAATATAAATCAACCAATCGATGCTTACCCGTCGAAGTGAACGTACTACACTTTACAAATTTTGTGAAAAATGAACGATATACACTTTACAAATTCCAAGTTCTCCCATCTAGCTCTGCTGTTAAAATGCGTAGAAGCGCCTAACGTAGATCGTTCATTTTAAGTGAAATTTGTAAAGTGTAGTTCGTTCACTTTGACGGGTAAACATCGCAATAGGAAGCTGTATTTCTTATCCTATCCTACTAAAAGCGATAAGACATTGTCCGCTGTCCTACGCTTAATTATCCTCGTTGGGGCTCGCTTATTCCACGTACTTGAAAAGTTAAATAAAGGAGAAAATGAAATGTTTTGGAGACCAATAATAAAAAAACTTATTTTCAGGGATAAGTGTATCTTTAAGTCAGCCTTAAAAACAGTAGTTTCTTTATTATCAGTTAAGATACCGATTTTTTATTTAGTTATTTTTTTTTTTTAAATTTTTGTTGTTACATTATTGAGAATAGAAGGTTAAGGTTTACATTCAGCAAGGGAATACAAAAAAATAAGAGGATTGTTTGTGAGGGCCTTGTTTAAGTGAAGGACTTGGCAGAAACGTGCAGAATGGACCTCCGTTAGATATAGTGGATCTATGCAGTATCGTGGATACCCAATCTGAAGATATCGTGTTGGCAGAAGAAAGAGTTGGCAACTGGTTTCAAGACGAACACTTGGCTGAACGAATGTGGGGGATCATCGTCACACTGTTGACAAAATTAATAAATATTAGACATTGATATGTACACAAAATTAGGCTGTATATTAGACACAGAGGATAAACATCAATAGGAAGGTGAATTGACATTTTTTTGTTCAGTTTATGACATTTTTGGAAAGAGCTTTAAAAAATCTTGAGGCGCTATTTTTTCTTAGGACGATTGGAAAATGCGAAGTATTTTTAATTAATTTTTGAAATTTAGCCTAGAAAGCCTGTGACGTCATCAGTCCACTTTTTTCTCAGCAAACACTAATCGTTCGAGGTTCAATAACCAGTTTAATAAAATCAGCTCGTCCTTAGGATTTCAAAAAACTGGCTGCTGAACCTTCTACGGTCAATACTTTCCGAAATAAAAGCCTGATTGATAACGTCACAGGCTTTTTAGGTCGATTTTCAAAAATTAATTAAAAATACTTCCCATGCTCCAATCGTTCTAAGAAAAAATAACCCCTCAAAATTTTTTAATGCCCTTATCAAAAATGTCATAAAAAGTGGGGGTTGAAAAAAATCACCTTCCTCATTACTGCAATCAGCTAAAGTGGGAGAGCCTAACAATGAGGAAGTGTACACAAAGTTAACCCCTATGTTTGAATACGTCATTTAAAAGAGAAAAAGTAGTAGATAAACTTAGCATAGGCAATTACCTGCAAAATTAACGTTTTATTTAATAAAAGAAGAAATGAAAAAAATTAATTCTTAACACTTTACCGACTGCGACGTCATTTGTTTACATCCAAATTTCGATTGTCTTCTGGATATCAGATGATCTGTTTGTTGAAAGGCAACCGTTGGCCGTTATTTTTTTTTAATCTGTAGTGGTCGTATGAAATCCAGAAGACAATCGAAATTCAGATGTAAACAAATGACGTCATAGTCGGCAAAGTGTTGAGAATTGAATTTTTTTATTTCTTCTTTTATTAAATAAAAGGTCAATTTTGCAGTTAATTGCCTATGCTAAGTTTATCTACTACTTTTGCTCTTTTAAATGACATATTCAAACATAAGGGTTAACTTCGTGTAGACTTCCTCATTCTTTAGGTTATAAAAAATTAATTATTTAAGGGTTGTCTTGTATCGCAAAATTAAACAAAAACTTCCAAACTTTATGATGCCATTTGAAAGTTAATAGTAACAGCTACCTATGATAACATTTTCAGAACCCGTGACCATCAGATAAGAGAGAAAATAATTATTGAAATTAACATGGGCTCTTATGGGACAAAAACTTGAAACAAATGATAATTTAAAATCTAGCATGGTGACCTTACGTTTTTGAAGATACCATATTTTAATGTATCACTGTGCAAAATTTCAGATTTTTCTTGCTTTACAATTTTTTAGTACCTGATTTCCCGGCTTAAAAAAAAAAAAAAAAAAAAAAAAAAAAAAAAAAAAAACGCCGTTTGAATAATTTTAAAGCCCGCATGATGTTTTGTATATTATGCCAGTACTATAAAATAAAACAAGTGCAGTAAGTAAGTAATATAATGTATGCTAATGAAACATGAGTAATATTATTGTGAAATACAGCAAGAGAAACACAAGGGAAAGCTGCAGCATCAAATTACATCTGTATGGAAAATTACTCAACGACAGCCGAGTCTAATGCGTTTTTTTATCTGAGCTTACAAATTAGAAGAAACAAAAAATGAAATTCAAAGTTTCAAAATAATTTAACGTTTGTTTTTTTTTGTTTTTTTTTTTTTTAATTTAATTTTACCTTGCATTTGTTATTTCTCTATAGTGAAAATTTCTGACTAAAAAAAGGAAAAAAATGTTTTGAGGCTGACTTTAAAGCCATAGACCACATAAAACAACATGTGCTTCTTAATTAATAAACACGAAATGGGATCTTCAAAACTGATGACAATTTTTACCAGAATGTTAATGTAGCCCAAGACGTAGCAAAAGTAGATTTAGTGATAAAATAAACAAACTGACAGCCTTACAATACTAACAAAGTGCTAGCAGACGACTTTGTGTTCCTGTCTACATTTTTAACATGCTTTCTTATGGGGCAATGAAGCAGCTATAACTTGAGTTAGAATTATTTCTTGGGGCTGAAATTTTTACTGTAGCTTACTGAGCCTCAGTAAGTAAGTCAGGTTTTCCTGAGTTTGAAGTCAATTGGGTGACAAAAATAATTTGTAACTAAATCACTTGAAATTCAGGGAAACAAAAGCTTTGAGGCTCAGTAAGCTACACTAAAAATTTCAGCTCCGAGAAATGATTGTAAGTCAAGTTATAGCTGCTTCATTGCCCCATAAGAAAGCATGTTAAATGTAGACAGGAACACAAAGTCGTCTGCTAGCACTTTGTTAGTATTGTTGAGCTGTCAGTTTGTTTATTTTATCACTAAACCTACTTTTGCAACGTCTTGAGGCCTCATTTCAAAACCTCGACAAATGTTTATTAATTGAATGTTGTTCTTGATCCCCCCCCCCCCCTCCCGCCATATTGTGTTATCGTGCTATACACCAATCCCAGTCCCAGTCAAGACATTGTCTTATCGACAGTTAAGGACTTTCCAAATTAATGGAAAAGCACACACGGGCCGGCCACGGCCTAAGTACACAGCCCGGCATTCGCCATGACAGCTTAGAGAAACCGTGGAAACATCTAGGCAGGCTGGTCGGTGCAATCACATCAATCATGCACCTTCCGAATACTGTGCGTCGTCATGGAATGCATGTAAACATGCATCATGCAACTTGTTGTGCTCTCACACTTGACGTACGCACCCAGCAGTGACTCGAACCTATACTCGGTGAGGAGTACACTGTTACGAGTCACCACTCGGCCGTACCAGCTCGGTGAAATGAACTTAAAGTTAGTGGTTCAAAGTCATCTCTGGTTAACTGTATGATTTTTTAACATTTAGCCAGTCACCCATTTGGCGGTAATGCATAGCATACAGAATCTATGGTATGTATATGCCTTTATTTTTACATTAGAAAACCCAAAAATTGCAAAATATATGTACATACATAACTCTCTCACAACTCTCATTTTGGTGCCAATATACACGCATATCTTTACCTTTAAAATAAATAATTTTTGTCGAAAATACCTAAAAAAAAAATCGCGAATTTTTCATTAAATGTCAAAGCATGCTCAACAATAACAAAGTGAGAGAGAAAAAAAAAACGTGGTCAAATGTCTTCAATTTTCTTTTAAAATCATACATATACAATATGAAATAGAGTATGAATATAAAGTACACATCTTAAATAATATTTAAATATATAAATACAAGAGATTCGTGTAAAATTAGTCGTTAAAAAATACAAACCTGCAAACGTCCCAAAACGGTAATCAGAACACCTCCATCAAACATGGGTTGAGAATCAACGGCTGTTAAAACACGTTTTATATTTTTGAAACTCAAACTGTTAAATTTTTCCATGATTTTTAAAGCTCCTTGAAGTTGAACTCCTTCAAAAGTCATAAATGATGTTTCAGCATTATATAAATTTGCCAATTGAGGTCTTGTCATAACGTTATCGAATAAGGCATAGTATTGTTCAACAAAACTTTTACCAATAGCCTCATAATTTGGGTTGAGAGCCATTTTCATAAACACCAATTATAAACTTCTAAACTTAAATTAATTATATTTGATATTAAAAACTTAATATCAATTATATATTTTCTATTTTTTTGTAAAAATTAACTAATTTTCTTCTAAAAAATGACGCTTCGCGCTTTTCAATCGAGATCAGCTGTTATGACGTCACGGAAATTTTCAAATTTTTCGTTATTTCAGTCATCTATTGGTGAAAATTTGAACTATTTTTAATTGATCCGTTTGTAAGTGACATCTATAGTATAAAAATGTAACTATTTAAAGGTCAAACAGGTCAATGGCATTATAGCGCTAAACTAGTTGATTATTTTAAAACTTTATTTTTCTCTTTCAACTCTGAAACTTAATTTTATGTAAAAAAAATAAAAATATTAATGATTTTTTTTTTTTTTTTGGTAAATTTTTGTATAATAAAGTAATGAAAATTTAACATTTTAGAGTTTTTTTTTTTACATTTTTGTTTTTACATACTAAAATATAAAAAATAAACTCGTTTTTAATTCAATCTGATTATTGATTGATTTTTTTTTTTGCAGCATTTAAAAATGCTAGCTTCTATGTGTTTTATAAGGGGGAGGGGGTGAAGGGCGAAGCACTAAAGAAGAAGAAACTTCTAGTAAAAGAAATTTTATTGGGAATAAATTATTGTTAAAATGCGTATAATAAAGGATGGGTGGGGGTGTAATGGGCGTAATATGAGCAAATATATAAATATATTGGAAATGGAAATATTGTTAATTTATTAATCTTTATTTGATATCCCTTCTTCTTCTTCTTATATTATCTTTAACACCCTTTTTTTCTTTTTCTTCACTTTTTTTTCCACACCTTGTTCTGCATCTGTTTCGACTCGACCATAAAGCGCGATATATATACAATTATTATTTTGCATTTTTTTTTTTTGAATAAAGACGATTTATTTTCTCTATCAAAGACGATTATTTATTTATTTATTTATTTATATGTACTTATATATTTGCTACCCCTTCCCTTCATAAGGTCTAAATGACTATTTTTATACAAAAGAAACGTATTTTTATATTGTGGGTTTTGTGCGCGGGATATGATTGAATTTTGAAATTGCGCTTGGACTCCATATGTGAGCAGAAAATGAACTTGACCAGTGCAATAAAACAAAAAAAAGCATATTTAGAAAATTTAATAAGAAGAAAGTTATTTATTTTAGCTAAAATTATGGTAAGGGTGTATAGTTTACGGGCGTGTCGGGCGTCAAAATTATTCATAAATTTAAGTTACGATTTTTGTGGTTAAAAAAAAATAAAAAAGTTTAACATCCCTATTTCCCTAAACCTAAAGAGAAAAAAAAAAAAAAAAGGGCAATGATTAGTGATTAAATTACCGATTAGATTACCTATAATGCTGGGTACAATATATTTTTAAATATTTCATGCACTTTCTTCGAGGGAGACCTATTTGGTTTTCGGCGTTTTCCATGTCTTTCTTTTATAATATAAAAATAAAAAGGACTGAATCAAAAACTCGAAGATAATATTCCAGATTTGCATCCATTGTATGAATCGTTCAATTCAATTTTAAAGCGAGAAATACTAATACGTAAGCACGATCGACCGGACAATATGAAAGAAAGAATTGGTCATCGATATTAAAATAAAACTCTGTTTTTTTTTTTTTTTTTTTTTTTTTTTTTCAAATCCTAATAATTCATGCTAGTAATAATCGATACTTTTAATAGTTATTTAAATAATTATATTGCCAATAATGAATCGGACAAGTAAAACTGCCTGTATCTTGAAAAACAAACAAAGAATATTATGAAAAAAAAAAAAAATAATAATAATGAAATGAATAAATAAATGAATTCATAAATAAATAAATATTATATGATTATGAACAGTTATTAAATAACCTTAGTTATTAGTTATCAGAGAACAATATTAATAATATATATATCAATTTTAAAACTATCGGGACTGCATTTACAAAAAAAAAAAAAAAAAAAAAAAAAAAAAAAAATCCGGTTTGTCGTCAATAAACGACTTACAGTATAATGTAATTGATGACTTACATTTGACAATTTTTTATTGTTGAGAATACTAACTTGTTACAAATTTCTTCCACGTGTAAAAATATACAAACGGTATCATTACTATATTGTAGCTTTACTTATAAGCAACATAATTTATACAATGTAAATCTTACGAATGGAGACCATGTTGCATATTTTATTATATATGAAATAAAATACAATATGTTAAAGCAGCATATTTATATTGTAATTACATGGAGATGCAATATCTGAAATAATATTTCATGTGACTTGTCTCATACACGAATTGCAGAAATAAATTTATAAAATATAAAGTTTCGTTTATTCATGTATAAGTATATATACTACAAGTACAAATTCAAAATTACTATTATTATTAATTTTTTTTTTTTTTGCAAAATAAAATAATATAACAATGATAAGTTACTTAGAAATTGCACTTAATAGTGATGGAGGCCACTCTTTTCAGCAGATCAGGATTTTTGTTTCTATCAAAATAATCCCTAAAAAAAAAAAAAAAAAAAAAAAAAAAAAAAAAAAACGAAGTACAAATTAGTATCCTAGAGTCCTAGAAGAGCTAGAAACTCTTCTGTAGTCCAATGAAAAATTTTGAAGCGCAAATTAGCAAAATTATACCATAATCTAAGCGAGAGCTCGCTTATCACAGATGGTGCGGGAAAAGGTGAAAAGGTACTCTTACTTTCTAACTCTTAGCATATTACGGGATTTTTTTTTTCTTTTTTTTTGTACTCTGTGTGATTGACAGTAAAAAGTTGTGGATTATTATGAAAAAAAGTTACGTGTTTTTGTAATATCGTAATGCAAAATGTAAAATAATGCAAAAATAATCACTATGCGGTATTGTCTACTGTATGTATTTTATTTTTTTATCGGTGTTGTTCGAAAACCCTGTTTTCTTGCACCAAAAAATGCGCATGATATTTGAATAACCAAAGTTGATCGTCATTTTAATAGCAGAAAACATGCAGGATTTACGAACAGAAATTGCGTTGAAGTTATCTATATCCCCTGAAATGTAGGCAACTTTTTTAGCACAAACGATCGTGCGTTAAAGTCTCCGATACTAAAATACTGTTTGTGCGGATCAGCGCTCGCGCTGCGATAATATTATGTGATAGTGATGTTATTTATTAACGATGAACATGCTGTATAAGGTGTGTGCGCATGACGTCATTCTGAATGCTTTTCGATGCTCTTCTTGAGCAATGAATAACATTGCTTAGCATAGGACAAACGTAGTTTTTAACTATTTTCTTTGGAAAATAAGCTAAATTTAGGATATTATTATTTTTCTTGCATATTTGAAAAACTAATTCAACCTGTTTTAACGACATCAATGCTCTCAAAATTATTTTGAAGTATTTTTAAACTGGCAAAATGAGTCATTTTCCTATACTGGCCGGGCACTGGCCCATGTTATTTTAGCGCTCACTTATGGCGTCGGCTTTAACATGAATGAAACTACCCTATAGTTGTGAATAAATATAAGGTTCCAAGAGCGTTATGAGCGCATACATGTATAAAATTGGCTATATATATTTACTTTTATTTAAAAGAAAGAAAGAATATATAATTACACAAAATTTATCATGTTTTGTATAATATAGTACAATTTTTGCATGCATATTATTTCATTTTACATGATTTTTTTATGATGTTTACATGATGTAATATTTGAAATTGAGTCGACTTAAAAATATTAATAAATATAAAGTATGTACGAAATAAAATACACGTACCTTCGCTCGCCTTCTAATTGTTTTTGTAATTTTGCCAGTTTAAAGACGTAGAACACCTTGAACAAAAAACTTGCCTAACATCCTAACATACCCAAATATCAACATTATTTTGGCCGGAGTCATTGATTTCTAATTTATTTTCCATTTACAAAATGTCAGTTGCGGGTTTACTACGTCACAGCTCGCCTGTTTCCGCGCGCGTGGACCAGGCGAGCTGTGACGTAGACAACCCGCAACTGACATTTTGTAAATGGAAAATAAATTAGAAATCAATGACTCCGGCCAAAATAATGTTGATATTTGGGTATGTTAGGATATTATGCAAGTTTTCTGTTCAAGGTGTTCTACGCCTTTAAAATTACTTCGCAATATTTTTGAGAGCATTGATGCTGTTAACAGGTTGAATTAGTACCTCAAGTATGTAAGAAAAATAATAATGACCAAAAAATTGCTAAATTTCCAAAGAAATTAGACAAAAACTACGTTTGTCTTCGAGCAATGTTATTCATTGCTCAAGAAGAGCATCGAAAAGCATTCAGAATGACGTCATGCGTACACACCCTATTGGTTCATTTAGTAGTATCTCAAGTTTGTGAAAAAAATAATCATAACATAAAAATTAACCAATTTTCTAAAGAAAATATCCAAAAATGAAGCTTATCCTATGCTAAAGCAATGAGTCATTTCTCCAGTATGGCCTCCAAGCGCATTAAATATGACGTCATGCGGATATACAGGGGATATATACAGACTCGACTTACCTACCCTATTTTTTGATATAAATATTTCATAAAACATGTAAAAAGTGTGCCCTAATTTCCTTGCCTTTCTTCCTCCACCACACCCTATCCTCACAATGGAGCTTATCGGTTTAGTGCGCGGGGTGACGCGGGTAAAGCTAAGGGGTCCTCTAATTTAACATTACGCTTATGGGGAAAAACACGTTTTTTTTTTTTTTTTTTTTTCGGCAATTACTGAAAAAACTACTCCACCGATTTCGAAAAAAATTTAATGAGAAATACTATAGAGATATACCATTACGTATTTTAAATAAGCTATGGAAATTTTTTAAATCGATAACCTCCATTTAAGAAATTATTGAATAAAATATACGAAAAACAAAAAACAAAATGCAATAAATAAAATAATAAAAAAATAAACATTAAATCAAATTCATACTCTACATTTAATTAAATTATAAATACAATATATATTTCATAAAAAAGAAATAGTAAAAAAAAAAAAAAAAAAGTACAAATAAATAAAAATAAATTATTTCTCGATGGATATATAGATCGCGCATATTTATATTTTACAGGGTCTTATATACAATAAGATGCCCATATAAGCCATCAAATAAAACTGGATTATTTTTTCCTATATTATAATTTGAAACACGTTTACTTTTATATTTTTTATACATTTTTTTTTCTAGAAATAATAAACATATTTGGTTGGATGCGATTACTATAGTTAAAAATTCAATATTTTCTTATTCATAATTATTTTTTTATTTTAATATTAAATAATAATATAATTATAATAATAAAAAAATTGTCTTTGATTGTCTCTGCTCTTTTCTTTTCTATCTTTTTTTTTTCGCTCATAAAAAAATCTCGTTCAGTGAGCCGAATGACAACCACCACATGTTGGTTAAAAATTCCTTACGCGTCAAGAAATAGTACTTAATTAAAATACAATTTCTAAGCTTAATGTATATCAAACATTAATATTTGAATCAAATATATAATAAATAAGTAATTTATTAATTAAAAAGCTAGTTTTATATTAAAATAAAGTAAAATTTACGTATCGAGTTTTGTCTAAAACTTTCCCACAGTCTCAAAGCGGAAGGATTACAATTGGAACTCCTTCCTTATAGTTTAATTTTTTACCACATCAATTGCTTTGACGGATGGCGCTGTATTCCAAAACAGCGGCATTCAAAGTTGAGAACTGGAAGTGTGAAGGATGTGTTAATGCTTCGGTGACAAAAATTGTGTGTTTATTATTAAAAAAATGACTTAAAAGGACTTAATTAACAGTTAAAATATATTATCAGTGATAATTAAACAGTGTTAAGTGTATTATATGAGTGAATTCATGTATTTTAAGTGATTAAATACGGAATATTTATTATAAGTGGTGTTGTATGAACATGGAGTTCCGAATTGGATTATTCTTCTTTTCTATATTAATTTTAATATTAAGGATACACAATTCTGAAGGTATGTAATAAAAATATTAATTATAAATAAAACTAATAAAAAATCAACATTTAAATATGTATTTTTATTATAATTAATAAAGAATAGACGCGTTTACATATAAAATACACATGGCGTCCTTTCTGAAACCTGTTGTTAGTAACGCGGGTTTTAAAAATAGATTCTTATTTCATCTTTCGATCTGTGGCAGCTCTTAATTTTATTTCATGTCAAATTTACGTATAATTTCTGTTGATTTTTTATGTAATTAAATAAAAAAATTGCTTTGTTTATATTATAAATGTGTATTCATATACCGGTAAAAAATAATGCCCGCATAAATGGACTTCCTAAATCTTGTGTTTCGATTTGAATACATCAACAAATAATTAATTTTATTTTGTAAATAAAGGCTCAATAAATAATTAAGTAATTTGCACTTAATGCATTTTTACTGCATATTAAAAAAAATGCGTAAACACGTGTTTGCAATATTGTCAATAAATTTTTGCAATTTTATTTCAGAACATCATTTAAAAGAAATTTAATTTGTATTTTTTTGTACATATTATTTTATTTTTAATTTATCTGCATAATTATTATTATTTAATAGTAAAAATAGCAAAAATTTAGCGATCCTTTGGCTAAATTAAAAATGTTTT
Organism: Ecdyonurus torrentis; assembly: GCA_949318235.1. Lineage (NCBI taxonomy): Eukaryota > Metazoa > Arthropoda > Insecta > Ephemeroptera > Heptageniidae > Ecdyonurus > Ecdyonurus torrentis. The sequence continues at coordinate 24,176,223 of OX439135.1, forward strand.
ATTTATTGAATATTAAATCATAACGCCATTTTGCTATAAAAATAATGATATATATTTTTTATTATATATAATTAAAATATTTATTAATAAATTTAAATTTGTTAAAAGTTTAATTCATAGTTTATAACATTATAAAAAATGTTTTTGCGTTGCTGGCGTTAAAATCTTGATATTTATGTATTTTTCTCCTTGGCGGTGCATGAAATTTGTTGTATACTTTAATCCTAATTAAAATCATTGTTTAAACGCTATAATAATTTAATAATATTTTATTATGCTTGTTGATTCTTAAAAAAACATTTTTGTTAGTTTCATGGCTTGAATAGCAATTATTTGCTTTTTACGTGCGTTTTAGCTTTCGTATGTGTATTCCATTACATGTTTTTTTTAACAATAGTTAAAAACTTGAGATTAAATTTTTATCCCAAAAAAAATTTAATTCGTTAGACTTATTGTACTGAATTAAAAAAAATCGCAAATTCCATCAATAAAAATGCATTTTTATATATTATTAAATCGCGCCATTATTAATAAATATTCTAATTGTTTATCTGTTTAATACTATTATAATTATTATTTTAAATAAAACGATCATTTTTTTGTTATTTTTAACCGAAAATTTAAATGCCGCACAGCTGTTTAATTTTTCTTGTTAGAAATTAATATTTAAATGACATGTCGATTTCCGTTTTATATATTTTTTTTATTCCTTCATCTCCGTTTTTGAGAGAAGCAACAGGGCAGATGTTTTGTCAGTATAAAAATCTTCCTTTTTCTTCACGGTGAATATTATAAAGGAAAAAAAAAAAAAACCTACACCGTTCGTTTGAGTCGACCGTAGCTTAGGGCGATATATCGTTCATTTGCCGAGGCAAAAGCATAGGCAGCTGCAAAAGAGAGGTCCCTCTCTTTAGCTCTCTCCCCCTCTCGCGGTCTAGTGTACACTGCTAACCAAAATTTTAAGCAACAACACTTGTTGGTATACCTGATACCTACAAAAAAAAAAAAAAAAAAAAAAAAAAAAAATGTATGGAATAAAAAATGAATTAAACAATTTCTTGTGATTTAATCTGTTTTTTAATTACGAGCTTTTTTTAAAGGTAAAAATATAGGGGAAGGTGAAAGTGTGGAAGTATAGGGGTAAATTATGTAGAACTATTTAGAATGCTAGTAATTTTTATAGGAAATATTAAAAATGAGGAAAATTAGCAATTTAAACAATTAATTAGAAGGGTAAAAAAAAAACACAAAAAAAAAAAACGCATTGAAAAAGGATTATTTAATTTTTAAGTTTATTATTTCGAAAATAAGCGAAAACTCTCACTATCTTTTTATATAGGGTGTATACGTATTACGTCATATTTAATGCGTTTAAACGCCTTCCCGGAGTAATGAATAACATTGCTTAGCATAGGACAAACCTCGTTTTTGGCTATTTTCTTTGGGAAATCACTTAATTTTTTTGTAACTATTATTTTTCTCACATACTTAAGATACTAATTCAAGCTATTAAAAACATCAAATAATCAAAATTATTGCTTTGTATTTTTAAACTGGTAAAATGAGTTATTTTCCTATTGAGTGATCCAACATGGCGTCGACATAAACATAAATGCGTACGCCCTATTCATTCATAAATCTCATAATTAGTTTTCAATCTCTATATATTTTCCCCCAAATAAAAATCATGGCCCACATCCTGTTACGCAAAACAGTATCAAATTTTCTATCCATCCATCGTTCCGCTTATCCATCTACCCTTACTAAAGACAAAAGGTGTTTTTCGTATCTTTTCTTTTGTCGAACCGTACCACGTGTCGGCACGTGTAGGTTGCTCCCTTGCATGCGCTTAGGTATACTCTCTCACTCACTCATCACGAAGGGTTAAAGATGGAAATATTAATAATACGGTTCTACGTTCTACCCAGATCAACAAAAAAATGGTTGACTTATATATAAAAAAAAGAAGAAGAAAAAAGGTTAGGTAAATTTATCATTCGTATAACATGTAATTATAAATTCTTTCAGTTTCTCTGGAATTTTTTTATTATTTCATTTAAAATGGAAGGAATATAAAATTTATTTATGCCTGTGTTCTCATTTTACTTATTATTAAAAGTCAGTACCATTTTTTATAGCGATATAATGTACTGTTGGAAACTGAATTAAAATTACGAGTAAAAATATTTGCGTCAAATTCAAATTTAATTTCGGGACCAATGGGTTCCAATGAATTTTGGAACCGTTATACAAATGACTTCTATAGGGTAGACATCATAGTTAATGCGCTTCGACGCCATATTAGAGCAATGGATAACATTGCTCAGCAAACGTTTTTTTTTTTTTTTTTTTAGCTATTTTTCTTTTTGGAAAATTAGTGATATATTTGTCATTTTTCGTGCATACTTGAACACCTAATTAATGCGCTCAAAAATATTGCTAAGTATTTTTAAACTTGCAAAATGTGTCATTTTCCTATGCGGCCCAGGTTATTTAGTGCTCACATATGGCGTCGACTTTAACATGAATGCAAACACCCTGTAGACCCCTTGCACATCTTTGCGCTTTGTCGGCATGTTTGTGGTGCCTAATACATTGTCCAGCAAAGGGGAAACCACCATTTTTCCTAATTTTTTTACATAAAAAAAAAGTTTATTTCAACTGAACAAATTTTTCTCATATTCTTCGAGCTTATTAGGAGCTACAAATAAAGGTTTTGATTGAGCTTTGAAGCTTCTTTTGCTATATATATAAAAAATAAATAAAAATAAAAATGTTTTTCCTATGCTGGCTTATGTATTTCTGACCAACAAAATGGCAGCTCTTAAATATGAGTGCAACCTATAAAAGAAAAAGTAAAAAAAAAAAAAAAAAAAAAAAAAGGAAACAAAAAAATCATTCATTGAATAACTGCATTTTTGCAATAATAAAAAAAATATTAAAATCAATAACGGCTATAAGACCCAAATTACTAAATAATAGTTGATGATTTGTACATAACTTGCTACAGATTTCCTTCACAAAGTATATTATTGTCTAATAATATATATGTATAGAAATCATTGAAAAAGTTGATAGTCAATTTCCTTTGTTGCGATAATTACTATAGTACTCCTGATTGTTATTACCACGGTTATAAGGAGGTATGAATGGATGTATATAAAATTGTGACACTTCCCACAATACATATTGTAGTGAAAGTATCACAGGATAACATGAAGCTGTATTATAAGAATAATTTTTTATGTACCAATCATAACTATGTTAATTTTACTAAAGCTGTTATATATTTTATGATTGACATTAACGAGATCATAATTTTTTTAAATACCTTTCTAATTTACACATGTTGTTTAATGAGAAACACACCCACAATAATGTTTGCAAATTTAAAAAAAAAAAAATGCAAAAAATGCAAAAAAAAAAAAAAAAAAAAAAAAAAGAAGAAGAAGAAGAAGAAGAAGAAGAAGAAGAAAAAATGCCGAGAGAGAGAGAGAAGAGAGAAGAGAAAACACTTTTTAGCTCCAGAGCTACGATAAAAATAGACTCGTACTCTAATGAGATCAATAAAGAATAATTGTTATTTTATTGCCTGAATTCAATTTTATATGTATTCTATGCATTCATGTTAAAGTCGACGCCATGTTGGAGCACTCAATAACATGGGCGGCATAGAAAAATAACCCATTTTGCAAGTTTAAAAAACACTAAACAATATTTTTGAGAGCATTGATGTTAATAGGTTGAATTTCAAGTATGTGAGAAAAATAATAATAACAAAACATAACCCGTTTTTCTAAAGAAAATAGCTAGAAGTTTGTCCTATGCTGAGCAATGTTATTCATTACTCCAGTATGGCCTCCAAGCGTATTAAATATGACGTCATGCGCATATACTCTAAATAAAAATACAATGTTAAGCAAAATAGACATAATTGCTCATTAAGTGTTTAATTTTCACCAACATATGGCCAATGGACGTAAACACTCGATTTATTGAAATTCGTATTGAATTTTTGTATATTGATTATTTTAAAATATCAAGGAAAAAGTCAAAATTAAAATACGTCTTCAAAAATGAGGAGGAAATAATAAAAATTATTATTATTTTTTTTTTAAATTAATTGATTTTGCTGTAAAAATATTCATATATAATAAAAATGAAATTGTAGAATTAAATTTAAAAAAAAAAATAAAAAAAAAAAAAAAAAAAAAAAAAAAAAGGTAAAATGAAACTTCTTACTTTCATTGCATTGATAACAATTTTTATTTATTCTGTAAATATGTAAATCATAATAAAATAACGTACAAGGACTTTTTTATAGTCAATATGCAAATAATTTTATCAAAAAGTGAGTAAATTTTGACATAGTATTATTATCGTTTGTTATCATTTTATGTTCTTTTAGAAGAAAGGTTACAATAAGAGTAACGACTTCGTTATTAAAATTTGTGCAATATTTTATCAGGTTAAAATTTTTTAATCAAAATTATTTTTATTTTTTGATTACAATCACATTAATTTCTGCATTGAAATCGATTAAATAATGCAATAATGAGCTGCTATTGCATAATTGGCAATTAATTTTAAATTAGAGTTAATATGCATATTAAAGTAATAGTTATATTTAAAATTGTAGTCCAATATTCATGAAGAAAGAAACGTAATGTAATTTATACTGTATAAATTACGAAGATTAAATATTGATATTTTATTATTAAATAATTTTTAATGCTTTATAATATATTTTCTAAGATATGCAGCGTAATTATTATTGACAAAATTAATTTACTTATCTTGTGTATTGTTGGGAAAATCGTGTATTATACGTATTTTATTATTGACCATTTTATATGATGCTAGTTTTTAGCTTTATTATTTTAATGTTATAAGTGAGAATTTTGATTCCTTCAACGATATTTGTTGCCATTTTTGCACAAATATTGAGTGCAATTTATTAAAGCATTGACATTTGATTTTATACATGTATTTTACGGCAAATTACAATAGGCCGTAACGGCTGTAATTATATCAGTGGGTAGTTTTAGCTTTGTTTATTGATTGATACGCTATTGATATCAATTTGGTCCTATTTGGCTCAGTTCCCTACTTAATTACCTTACCTAAGAGCTTTAGAATTCCTAATTATGGGTAGAAATCTAACTTAGGCATTCAGGGTGCTTTTGATGACTCGTACCCATTTTTAAAATTTCTTAGAACTTTATTTAATCTAAGTGTTTTATTGAATCGCATCCATTATCTAGCTCAAATAATGCATTGGAACCCGTTGCATATTCTTGCGCTTTGTTGCCATGTTTGTGGTGCCTAATGCATTGTCCAGCATAGGGGAAACATCATTTTACCTCATTTTTTTTGCATAAATATAAGTATTTCTACTGAAAGCATTTTTCGCATATTCTTGTAGCTTATTAGAAGCTAGAAATAAGGCTTTGATTGAGGTTTGAAGCTTCCTTTGCTATTAATAAAAATACTGTTTTTTCCTGTGCTGGCCTATGTATTCCTGACCAATAATATGGCGGCTCTTAAATATGAGTGCAATAGGTCTATATGCGAGTAAAAAAAGTATTTATTTGATGAAAAGAATGTACATAATGCAGTCGCAATAAGGACGATTTAAAAGCAATCATAATATAAGAAAATTTGAAGAGTAATTTTAACGAATGCAAATCACAGTGTATGTTTTACTGAAAGGAAAAAATATTTTAAAATATATTTTTAAACTATTTAAAAATACATTTAAAATATATTTTTTCTTTCTTCAAAGTCGAGTGTATTATTTTATATTTACTTATCTGTTTAAAGTAAGAAAAAAAATTCAAAGTACTTTTCATAATACAAGAGCACTCATTGTTCAAATTTACATAAGGTCGTCTTTGTTATATATTTGATATGATAATATCAACCTTATGTACAATATAAGATAATGTTCTGTTTCAAGTCAAATAAAAGAAACACACCTTTGGAAAAAAAATAAATTTAACTTTTAGACTTCTCTTTGTTTTCTTCAATGAGTTAGCACTTTAAAACAAGGTTTAAAAAAAATATTAAAAAAATAAACTTCTTTGCCAGGGACACGTAATATTGTAGAGTCGTAATATGGGTTGAAAATTTTAGCAGTTACAGCTATAGAGCGGTTGCACTCATATTTAAGAGCTGCCATTTTGTTGGTCAGGAATACATAGGCCAGCATAGGAAATACGTCATTTTATTATTATTTTTATAGCAAATGAAACTTCAAAGCTCAATCAAAGCCTTATTTCTAGCTCCTAATAAGCTCGAAGGATATGAGAAAAATTTGTTCAGTTTAAATAAACTCTTTTTATGTAACAAAAATTAGGAGAAATGATGTTTCCCCTATGCTGGACAATGCAATAAGCACCACAAACATGGCACCATAAAAATTTAGTAACAATTAGTAAAATTTACTTCAAAATAATATTTTTATTTGCAAGCATTCATATATAGGGTGTATGCGGATGACGTCATATTTAGTGCGCTTGGAGGTCATACTGGAGCAATGAATAACATTGCTTAGCATAGGAAAAATGTCGTTTTTGGCTATTTTGGAATATATAATTTTTTGTAATTTTTCTTGCATACTTGAGGTACTAATTCAAACTGTTAACAACATCAATGCTCTCAAAAATATTGCTATATATAAGTATTTTTAAACTGGTAAAATGTGTTATTTGTACCTACTTACCTATGTTATTTATTGATACAACATGGCGTCGACTTTTACATGACTGCAACCATCCACATAAATTTGTCTCTTTTGCTCTAAAAAGAAGAAGAAGAAGAAGAAGAAGAAGAAGAAGAAAAAAAACTAAATTTTAAAAGTCCAAGATTTAATAAAAAAAAAAGGTATATAGGACTAAATAAAAATCTAATAGAATTTGAAAAGACCCAAAAATTAAAGCTGAACCATGCTTCATAAATTTATTTTTATTACCATAAAAGATTTTTTTTATACGTATACCAATAACCATTCAAACATCTAAGAAAAGTATATTATAAAAACCTTTCTAAAACATATTCAAGTTTTTTTTTATGTTAGACACACTTTTATAGTTGAATCTAAGACTATAAGAACTACCTTAGGTTATTAATCTGTACCTATCAAGGTCATGTTATTTCTAATATTAAAGGTTATCCTAAGGTTAGGATGCTGTATCATATAGGCAGGTGGTCATAAGATGTAACAATGTTATGTATTGAAGAAATATATATCCCAAAGCTTTTGTTATGATAAGGATGGTTAAAAAGCAGCTGTATTTGAGATCATTTTGTATCCACAAGGCTACTTTATAAATTTTACATTTTGATTTTGTGTTTGAAATCTAATAAGTTTGAAGACTCTTATCTTTAATATTTATTTTTTTGACCCTCAACTATTTTTAGATGTCATTGCAAAGTCGATGGTAATTGATACGTATTTTCAGGACCCGTATCAGAAAAGGGAGAAAATAATGTTTTTAAAATATGATCTTTATTTATTTATTATTTTTAAACTCACAATTTATACAAAATCCAAGCAAGGCATAGCCTTATCGGTTGGTTCATTATATTTTTACACAATGTCTTAATAATTAAATTACTACTAAAATAATCATGAATTTAGTTTATATTTGAAAACATATAAAAATATTAACACAGAAAACAAGCAGTTATTTTATAATTGGACCACTTGCAATAAAATGTTTTTAATTGTTGCAGCAAGTAAGTGAAAACGATTTTTACATAAGAAATGCATTAAGAATTATTCAAATTATTTTAAAAACTTCGTTTATATCAAGTAGTCAATTAAAAGGTTAATTAAAGTTCTTACCGGCAGTGATTTTTTTTTTTTTTTTTTTTTTTTTTTTGCTTACAATTTTTATCTAATTTATCTTTTTCTACTATCGGTGCAGTAGTTTTCTCAAAAATCGCAACAACAAAAACAAAGTAGAGGTGATTTTTTCTAGAACGCCTCTTATTCGTGTTACGTCACAACCCGTAACAAGCATTCCACATTTAACATCAAAACCCCCATTCCCACCCTCACATGTTTTTAATTATTTATTCTGAACGCACTTATAAAATAATTTTCACATTTTTCTACCTTAAAATGTTTTATTAATTTCGTAGTATCTGATTTGCAGCTTTAAATTTTTATTTTAGCTTCTTGTGGAACTAAAATAGGCATATCAACTAATTTCAGCGAGCATTTTTGATATTTTTAAATGAATAACTTATTATTTAATATAATAACTATTTTTAAATAAAATTATCAAAATAATATGTAAATAATATTTAAAAAGTATAATATAGAAAGTCACAATTAATTAATATATAAATATTATAATAATTATTTTTTGCAATAAATATAAAATTATATATATTGCAATTAATCTATTATTTTAATAATATAAATTATTAGTTTTCAATTAGATAATTATAGATTATTAATATAAACTCTGTATTGCTATATTAATATTTTATTTGATTTAAAATTTGTCCTAAATTTGGTGTGTATATATAATTATTATTTTTAATAAATATACAGTTATATTATACGACGGGAAGTGACGCGTTAAAACATGTTAAAACCTGGTCAATTACGTTGTTATACTTTGTCAGTACACTGGTAAGGAAGCTCTCACGGTGTATCATATTGAGGAGTCTGTAAGAATGTCAATATTTTATTGACGTTTGGAGTATGTATGTATAGGCATTTGCGTACCGTGCGTTCAAGTTTCCACATAGCAAAAAAAAAAAAAAAAAAAAAAAGTATTTCCTTTGGACTTAAAATAGTAATCCATAGACCGGTTGTACTCATATTTAAGAGCCGCCATTTTGTTGGTCAGTAATACATAAACCAGCATAGGAAAAACTGCATTTTTATTTTTTTAATAGCAAAATCAAATCTCAATCAAAGCCTTATTTCTAGCTCCTAATAAGCTACAAGAAAATGAGAAAAATTCCTTCAGTTGAAATAAACTCTATAATGTGAAAAATTAGCAGAAATATTTCCCCTATGCTGGACAATGCATTAGGCACCACAAACATGGCAACAAAGCGCAAGGATGTGCAAGGGTTCTATAAAAGTTTATATAGGGTGTATGAGCATAGACTGCGCTTCGACGCCATACTGGAGCAATAAATAACATTGCTCATCTAAGGACCAATATTTTTTGTTTAATTATATATTTGAAAATTAGCTATTATTTTTATTGCATACTTTACCATTCAAGCTATCACAGCATCAATGCTTGCAAAAATATTGCTAAGTATTTTTAAACTTGCAAAATGTGTCATTTTTCCTATGCGGCCCATGTTATTGAGTGATCCAACATGAACCAACCTATAAAATTTAAATGTGTTTTTAAAGTTTCTATATTTCATCGATTTTTAATCTATGTATTATGAAATTAAACATTTTATTTTCTGCAACTAATTATTATTATTATTTTTTTTTTATAAATAAGTAATTGGTGTGAAAAAATAACAAAACTTATATATTGCATTGATTAACATTTGGATTCTCTTTTATCTATATATTTAATTCGTTCCAACCTCATTTTTATAAGTTTAAATATTATATATTATTATAGACTTTCTTTATATTTATATATATAAAATTTTTGCATTTTATCGTATCTTATTTCAAGCTTCGTTAGTTTTTTTCGTGAGTTTTAACTTATCCTTGGATCAATAGCTTTAAAAATGAAGACTTTTTTTTTCTTCTTTATATTATATGGCTCCTTTCACTGCGTAATTATCATTTATATGTAATAAAAACCTGGGTACTCAATATGAATATTAAGTCAAATGCTACTGGATAACAAGGAAATTTCAATTTTTATTTAATATTGCAATATAATAAAATTATGTATGCAAAATAGTTATAAAATTTAAGTTAAAAAAAAAAAATAATAATAATAAAAAATGATGCCTTCAGGAGTTTTATGAAAAGAATATTTAGAAGCACGAAAAGTTGCACTTCCTAAAAGTTTGCATGAATTTGAAATAATATTCGAAATTTCTTAACGTAAAAAAATAAATTACGTAATTTATGCTGCATTGAACACTTGCTATATTGTAGAGCACAAATGTTGTCATTTTGTAATAACATATACAAATAACTGTACAATATAGCATATTACGTTGTTATGCATAAATATTGCTGCATTGAGCTAGCATAATTATTATGTCTTTATTTTTGCATACGTATATTTAAATCAAAAAGGTGGAAAATAATTTTGCTGGAAAACAGTTAAAGGCACAAGAAACAACATTTTTTTTATTTATTTATTTATTTTATTATTATTATTTTTTTTTAACGATTAAACACAAAATGTGATCTACAAAACTGATGACAATACCAGATTGTAAATGTAGCCCCACGAGAGAGCGTGTGGAAATAATGTAAAGTATGCAATTTGAGTGACTATTCCTGTTTATGACGTCAGAAACATGCATAAAAATGTTGAATGCAAATTTTTCTGATCACTGCTACGGAGCTACAATTGGGTTTAATAATGTTATTTATGTAAGTCCCATCAAGTGTTTTGTGATATAAATGCTTATGTTTTCTTCTGGTCTATTCCTTTTTAAGACATCTTAATTTCCGCGTGTGGAACGTAAAATTTAGAAGTCCCATTCATATTTTTCTCTAGACGTAAATTTCAACGTTTGTCGATCCAGTCAAACTAAATCCTAATGAAAATCCCCTCTTGTTAATTTCATTGCAAGAATTAATGAAACATCCGCGAATAAGGTATCATCTTCACTTTATCCAACATAAGGACCATATTTGTACTCGAAATTAATTAATTTTCAACTTTAAATACATTGATATAATCCACAAGTTGAACATCATGTCTAATTGGTTTATTTTAGTGTTAAAACTGATATAATTTTAGACCTTATTGTTACCTGGGAATATAGAAAACAATGATGAGAATTAGTGTGACGTCAGAGACAGGTGTTTTCATTGTTATAGTACTTAAATAAAAAAATCTAATTGTAAATTTTGCAGTTTTTGCTCAACATTTTTTTTTTCTTTCATATTTTTATATTATAGTTAAAGTTGAAATTATAAAATCTAATATAAATTTTGTTGAGATATCGAGTTTATGTAATTATTTTATATAATATTTTTTAATGACTTTTTTTTTTGACACTTATTTTCAAAGAGAAATCAATTGTATAGAATTGCTTTACTTATAATTTCTTGCAGCAAAGATCAAAAATTTTTTTTTCACCCTGGAGGGATGACATGAATTAAATTCTTTGTCATTAATACAAACTTGATTTATTTATTTGTTTGAATTTTTTTTTTATGCGGAAAAGACACCTATGTGATATAACTGGAAGAAAACATAAATAAATAAATGCACAAAAAAATAGTAATAAAAATTAATAAATAAATGAAAAAAAAAAAATAAATAAATAAAACTAAAAAAGTTTTAGTGATGCGTATTGATGGATAGATATTAGCCAATTATATTTGCCACAAGAAAAGTGAAAGGACCCCTAATTTTCTATCTTAATTATTATGGTACCATTTTCTAGCATATTTTTTTGAGAAAACTACTTCACTAAGGCTAGAAATATTTAAATAAGGGACGCTTCAACGTATGTGAAGCTGCTAAATTTTTTAAAAGTATTCTTCATCACGTAATATAAATTTCATGCAAAAGAATCATATTTTTTTTTTTTTTTTTTTTTTTTTTACATTCTTTCATGAATTCGAAAGATTCAAGTATTGCTCTATATAATAATATATTTCAAAACAATAATTTATTTGCGTGGTAATTGTATATAAAAATGATACAAAAAAAATATTTTATTTGTTCCCACGATTTGGTATTAAGATGCTTTAGGCATGCAAGTTAAAAAAAGCAATAATCAGAATTGTATTTCTTACGTATCGACTCGTGCACAAGGTCGCTACATTTACATATTGTTACCCTCCAGGCTCTCCACCCGTATTTATAACTAACTTTTTATATCATCACCTCTCTCACAACAGTAGCTACTTCTCAGTCCTTGTGATCACAATTTTTAATTTAAATGCCCTTTAGCAATAAAAATCTTGGAATTTTAAAATATACAGTTTTTATAGGAATGTTATATTTTAGAAGTTTTATAATAACGCTTGCATTCAAAGAAAATACGATTTTAATTTTAAATTTAACACTTTTGTGATTCAAATTTCTTGACTTTTTTTTATAAATATATGTATTTTTTGTATAGGATTCATTTAAAAGTTGACGCCATGTTGGATAACTCAATAACATGGCCCGCATAGGAAAATAACCCATTTTGCATGCAATACTTTTGAGAGCATTGATGCTGTAAATATGTTGAATTAGTATCTCAAGTATGTGAGAAAAATAACAATAACAAAAAATCAACAGATTTCTCAATGAAAATTGCCTAGAACGAAGTTTGTCCTGTGCTGAGCAATGTTATTCACTACTCCAGTATGGCCTCCAAGCGCATCAAATATGACGTCATCCGCATACACCCTATAGCTTTTTAGATGCTTCATTTTCTAAATTAACTATTATGTATAAATTTATTTTATCTGTCTCTCGATCCTATTTATGATTTTTCTTAATATGTTTTTCAAGATATTATGAATAACATTAAAAATCCTAAGATGAGTCATAATTTTTAATTTACTAAAAAAAAGTTGTATACCTGCATACCTTCACCGCATGATGTTTTTACTTCTTATTCGTATTAATATTTTTGTAGCCAACATGTGATAAATTTTTTAAGTTTATTTAAAGGAATAGACCAGAGAAAAACAAACATTTATATCACAAAACACTTGATGGGGCTTACATAAATAACTTTAGTTTGTCTCAAAGCCCAACTGTAGCTCCGTAGCAGTGATCAGAAATTTCGATTTATGCAACCCGCACAACATTTTCATACTAATTTTTGCATGTTTCTGACGTCATAAACATAAATAGTCACGGAAATTGCATACTTTACAGTATTTTCACGCTCTCTCGTGGGGCTACATTAACATTTAGATAAAAATTGTCATCAGTTTTGATGATCCCATTTCGTGTTTATTCATTAAAAAGCACGTGTTGTTTTATCTGGTCTATGGCTTTAAGAACGGTTGACAAGCGTTTATCAGAAAAATAATTTTTATTCTCTTGTGTTTTTAAATGTCTATACACCTTTAATCGCCTGCTGTTTTTTTGGAGAGGTTTTTATATAGGAACGAAAATATTTAAAAGTCCATATTACAGGGGGGGAATATTCTAGTTTTTACCTACCCCTCCCACTTTATTACCCCCCTACTATCATTTTTTTACATATGACCGTTATTTCATATGGTCTAGACTCCCCCCTATCCCCCCCATATTTTGAATATATAAAAAATTGTATTATTAAAAAAAAATAGGGGAATATGACCGGAAACTATCGTATAGTATCATTTGACATCCGCTTATACTGTAGATTAGCTGTAGAAGAACTTCTGTAGGCGATTTTAATACATGTTAATTAGATTGATATTATGATGTAAGGATTTTCATACTTTAGGCTCAAGTATTGTTGTTTTAATTGTTATGATAACAATAGTCAGTATAATGTTTACAATATGTAAATTAACTTTATTTTAATTGTGTTTGTTGCTAATTACGTATTGTACTTAATTGTAATTAAGAATTAAAATGTACTCGATTGTATGCTATTTGTATTCAAATCGGCATAATGTGAGCTTTTAATGTTTTATTATGCTATGATTTTTGCAGTTCTCTCTGTCTCTGTCTCTGTCTCTGTCTCTGTCTCTGTCTCTGTCTCTGTCTCTGTCTCTGTCTCTGTCTCTGTCTCTGTCTCTGTCTCTGTCTGTCTGTCTGTCTGTCTGTCTGTCTGTCTGTCTGTCTGTCTGTCTGTCTGTCTGTCTGTCTGTCTCTCTCTGTCTCTCTCTGTCTCTCTCTGTCTTTTTTTGAACTTTGATAAGGACAAGGTAACCTCTAAAAAAAAAAAAAAAAAAAAAAATTTGACACGTTACACCCGCATAAGATTTCCTATTTATGCCATTTTTTTCTCCCTTATTTGATATGCCCTTCAATTTTTAGTTCAATTTCAATTTTTTAGTTATTAACCATAAAATTATAAGAAATTAGAAACTTCTTGAACCAGCCAGTTCACAGTAACAATAAATAGTTAGATCGTTTATCTTGTCATTTTTTACAATGAATACACAAATTTTGTACACGCTTGTGATACCATTATTTTACCTTTCAAAAATGGTGCTAAATTTGCAACGTTATTCTTATGAGTATAACACTCGATTACTGGTAACATATATTATCGCAATCGTGTATTAACTATACATATTATAAATGAAATAAAAAAGCAGTAGGTCACTTTTTTTTTGGATTGCAGAGCCTTTTAATGACGAATGCTTAATTTACAACTCAGTAATAAAAAAAAAAAAAAAAAAAAAAAAACTTTAGAATATGAAAAAAAAAAAAAAAAGGACTTAATTAATGAAAGTACTTTAAGTGATTAGTAACAAAGCATTTACATGTGAACTTACGCTGCTCTCGATTTAGATTTTTATATTTTTAAAAGCATGACATTCTTTTGTATGACTTTGTGAATTATAATAATAATTATACACTATAATAGTAATTAAAAAAAAAAGTTGAAAGTTATGGGAATAAAAAAGTACCGTATGTGCAAATTAATTATAATATATAAAAATGTGAATGGCATGTACAATAATTTGTGTTGCTCTGTACCTTTCTTAATGTGTTTTAATCTCATCTCGACTTAATTTAGGTTATCTCAAATTATAAATCTGGGTTTGAGTAAATTTATTAGTGTTCATTTTTCATTGTTGGGCAGAAAATTTTGTAAAAATATATGTATTTCTTTTGTAATGTGTAATGAATTTTATATTTCTATATATAATGAGCTTGAAAAATAATAGTAGTACTTCCTTTTTCATTACTTTTATTGAATTTTAAATGAGAAAATAAATAAACAAATAAATACAGTAGTTAATGAATAAATAAATAAATAAGTAAATATAGATAAATAAATAAATAAACAAATAAACAAACAAACAAACAACAATAAAATACGGTAGATAAATGAATGAATAAATAATTAAACAAGTAGATATAGATATATATAAATAAGTAAATAAATAAATAAATAAATAAAAGTGGATAAATAAACAAATAAATATCTAAACAAGTGATAGACAAGTGAATAGATGAACAATAAGAGTAGGGTAACTTGATTTAAATAATGAAATAAATAAAAAAGTTAATAAATAGCTTAAATGAACCCATGCCATTTACAAACAATACCTATTACTCCATCGGAGGCAATATATTGTATTTCCTAAAGCTATATATTGCATTCATAATTAGATTTTTAATTAATGTATTACTTCATAAGGTATTATACAAGAAAATTTTTCCATTAAAATACATGATAATAAAATTCATTAAATCTTGTGTTTATTTTAGTTGCAACAGGGTGGCTATTTTACGACACAGCAAATCTGAAAATTAAATATTTTAATCCATGTTTTTGGTACAAAATTAACCATTTCACGTGGTTTCTCTGATATTTTACTCAAATAACGGAAACGGAGCAACACATGCTATATAATAAAATATATCTCCCCTAAATTTGTACCATATTGGTCAATAGAACTATTATAATAGAGTGAGGGAGAGGAGGGGGGTACTTGAATCCACCCCTCCTAACTATTATTCTATTGTTAATATTCGTTACTATTTATAGATAAAAATATTGAGGCAAAAATACAAAAAAGTGATATAAAATAAGAATATAAATTGATAAAAAATAAATAATCCTTTTAATAATATTGAGAAAAACAACCCTTTGGGTACCAAATGTCGATTTTTGATCGGATTTATGAATATTGTGCTTATTCAACCCTTAACTGTGGACAATACGAAGCTTTTTAAGTGAAAATTTATGTTTTTTTTAGCTGTTTAACCCTTTGATATCCAGTAAATTCTTACGTAAAAATGAAAAAATAATAACTGGAGAGGAGAGGGGGCGATAAATAAAAAATAAATGGGGCAAATTATTTGTATGAAGAGAGAGAGAGAGAGAGAGAGAGAGAGAGAGAGAGAGAGAGAGAGAGAGAGAGAGAGAGAGAGAGAGAGAGAGAGAGAGAGAGAGACTTATCGTGCGTTCAAGTCACCAAAACTATCATTCATAATTATATATTTTTTTTTATTATTTAATTGACTTTTTTTTTAACTTATAATTTAACAATTATCACTAATTATTAATTTAATAAAGATTCATTATACGACCATTCATGTTTGATAGTAATGTTTTTTTATTACTTAAAATTAAACAAATAATAGTTTATTAATTGAAACCAATATTTGAACATTGTATGAAATAATTATTTAATTTAAAATACACACATCAAATAATTTATTGTTTTTATACTATACATGATTTTTTTTAATTAGTAAAAGTCTCCTTTTTGATGTTCATATTTTTAATTTATAAAACAGTAATTTTCATTTAAGTTTAAATAGCACATAGTTCATGGCACTCATTAAATGTAAATTGCTTTTTTTTTCTTAAGGCTTTTGTATTTAGATTGTGCACTAGTTTTTTTTTTTTTTTTTTTTTTTTTGAATGTGTCTAATTGATATGATTAATTAGCACAATATTTATGACTATTTGTCAGTTTTGTTTGAAAATGTTATTTATTATATTTTTTTTAATTGTAAGATGAGAAAAATTACCCAATTTATTTTTATGTTTCGAGTAATCATTTTTAACATTTTATTTTGTATTTATGACGTATTTTTAAAGAATAAAGTTCAACGAATGAAAATAATTTTGATCACATTGCCAATAAAGTCATGGAGTCTTAGAGCTAAAACATTGTAATTAAGTAATTTATTCGATAAATTCGATGAATCTATCG
Organism: Ecdyonurus torrentis; assembly: GCA_949318235.1. Taxonomy (NCBI): domain Eukaryota; kingdom Metazoa; phylum Arthropoda; class Insecta; order Ephemeroptera; family Heptageniidae; genus Ecdyonurus; species Ecdyonurus torrentis. The sequence goes on from OX439135.1 coordinate 24,193,198, forward strand.
TAGATAACGTTCCGATCTATCAAATTTGATTTTTTGAGTAGAATAATGATAGTAACATCAATATTTTAATATGCACATATTGTGATAGTATTTTTTACCATTCAAAAACTCTCGCTAATTTGTAATGTAATTCTTATGAGAAAATACGTCATGAATTTAAATATTATAAAATATTCTATCACAATTATATGCAAATGCAATGTGATATAAAGTCATGTAAAGTTAAGTTGAAGAGAAATTTCAGTTTTTTTCCCTATAAAAACTCCTGCAAAAAGTAAAGATAGACAAATGTTTTTAGAAAGGGGGTGCCTGATTATCCACCCAGTTATCTCCAGGCACTCATTTTATAATTTTACCATTTTAGGTATCGTAAGTTTCTGCAAAAGTTTTAAAATGAGGCCCAAAACAGTGGATGATCAAAGTCACCCCAGTTGCCTGTTTATAAAGAATTGTTAATGTCATCCCTTAAATGTTGTATACAGTAAAAATTTGTTTATTCCAGCACTTATTCTACCTGATAGAATTAGACCCGTTGCACATTCTTGCGCTTTGTCGCCATGTTTGTGGTGCCTAATGTATTGTCCATCATAAGGGGAACATCATTTTTCCTCATTTATCACATAAATAAAAGTTAATTTCAATTCTAAGCGTTTTTCTGATATTCTTCTAGTTTATCAGGTCCTAGAAATAAGGCTTAGATTGAGGTCTGAAGCAGTTTGCTAAAAAAAAAAAAAAAAAAAAAAAAAAAAAAAAGTTTTTCTATGCTAGCATGTGTATTCCTGACCAACAATATGGCAGCTCTTAAATATGAGTGCAACCTGTCTAATTATCTTATTTATTAATTATTCTTTTTGTTTTCAGGTCTCGTCTCATGTTCGCCAAATCCTTGTAAAAACGGTGGGGCATGTGTGTCCACCCCGCGAGGAGAATCCAAGTGCAAGTAAGTGTCACAATTTTTATTTCAGAAGTTTCCGCCCATCACATCTCAAAAATCAAAGTCGTTTCCCAACTAATATTTTGTAAAGAATTAAATAAATTTCATATTTTATAATTAATTTACTATGTAATTGCAGTATAATAATAATACCATTTCTGCTGAAGATTTAAACTCACTTTTATTCTTTAAGTTTCGTAAAGATTTTGGTCCATGTTTTAATAATTATAATTAAAACTGACACTTCCAAAATAGTAGTTACAAATTATTTTATATAAAAAATTAATAACTATTAATAAAGGTAAAAAAAAGTTTTTAATTTTATACTTTCTCTCATTATTATTTTTTTTAAATATAACTGATAATTTATAATAAAATATATATTATTTTATATTTTAATTTTATTAGGTTATTTTTCATTCATACTGTTACATTTGACCCGGAAAATTTGACAGTTAAATGTTAAATATCCTTTTTTACTTGTTATTTTTTTTTTTTTTTACTTCAAGTATAAAAATCTATGTGAAAACGGGAAAAAGTAAAGAGAGCCAATTTTTTTTATAATATAGTTTGCCTTGGTTACCTGCAAAGTAGTTTAATTAAAGGAGGTAACATCAAGGTAAAAAATCAAAGCCGTATTGGATGTATTATAACGATTTGTATTGTATTGGATTTATTGATTTGCTCGCAATTTTAACTATTTTATTATGCATTTTTTTTTTTTTTTTGCGAATTTATTCTTTTATAAGAAAGCAGTGGCTAATTAGTAATCAGTGTAATCACTAACAACGGGAAAAAAAATTATGCCAAGTCGTTCATTGGCTTTAAAATTTCATTTAATTATTATTTTACATTTATGCATAAAAGATAGCGCCAAAGCTCACAAAAATCATACTAAGAAATTATTAATAAATATTCATTAAATAATACGCAACCTATTAATATAAATATATTTTTTAATTTATAATTATATTCGATTTCAATTTTGAGACATGAATTAGATAAACGATAATATTTTCTACTAACCATATCGTACTTTTTTTGAAATAATAAATATTTTTCAAATAAAACCAAAATTTCAGTTATATTTATAAATATAAAAATAGTTTTGTTTTGATGGCGCCACGAAGTTACCTCAACTGTTCTGACCATGAAATTGATCAGGTTTTGGACTCATGCTTCAAAGCAACTTCTTAAAACTTTTTTTTTTTTTTTACCTTTTCCATGTTGAGTATTAAATCCTATATAGTTGAATAGTCTTAACCATGTATACACGTCATCAAGGTTATGTTCATTTAAAGTAATTTGTTTCGATAATTTGAGTACATCATTTTCTTACAAACACTTTTAAAAGAAAAGAGGAATTTTTTAATATAACAAAAAGCTTTGATAAATTACTTTTATGTTTATTTTATTTTGCCATATTTGGTAAGAACAAAATAATTTTCTAACTTGACAAATTACTAAATTGCTATTTATTTAAAAAAAGAACAGGGGTAATAATTTATAAGTGAGAAAATAATAATCATTGTCTTTTTTTTATGTTATTTTATATTGTGACGTATTGGAATTTCTTTATTGCTCTATAATAGTACAAGGCAATTGTGTCATTTCTATTTTCTATTGAACATTTATTTTTTTTTTTTATTATTATTTTTTAATAGTTTTATTTACAATAGTATAATTGAAACGAGTGTTTAAAAATATTAACTAAATTTTTTAATTAAGTGCTTTTATTTCTTTAGTATGCGGTTAAATTAATAAAATGCGACGATAACAAATAAAAATATTATTTTGAATGTTGCTTTGAATAAAATGTTTACATGTAGGAATTCTTTAGGAATGGCGGGCCAGTAATACAAAATATAAATAATTAAAAATAATAATAATAAAAAAAGGGTAAAGTTTTAACTGACTCATGCACCACACCTCGATAATTTTTTTTATAGGTAACTTAAAAAACAAAATAATAGAAATAATAGATGAAATTAAAATATAAATTACTCTTATTTCAATACGTATCCATGATTTATGCACTCTTTACACACATGGGTCTTTTAGTAACGCCAATATATCGATAATAATAGATCAATACACAATCCCCCCCTTTCATTACACAAAAACTGATTGAATCATGATTATGAATCAAAATAAAGTCGATTATTTACGCATATAAATTCTATAGTTTAAAAAGAAACTAAAACGTTTTTGTATTTCATAAATCTCTTATATGATAAAAAAAGTATAACATGTGCATCACTTTTTTTAAATCAGGTTGATATATAGAAAAATCACAATATGCATAACAATAAGTATAGTAATTAATAATATATTCAATAAAAAAGTAACCACATCTGTTTATACACTTGATAAAAAAAACAGGACGCTCTCCTTTCACATCATTATCAGTATCATTGTCACATTCACGCGCTATTGTTAATTCTAACCCCTATTTGATGCTTTTTTATTATTCTGCAACCCCTAAGTCTATTGTATACTGATTATACGTATCTTATATTGTGGTTAACTTATCCTTATGTTCTACTTTATAATCCATTTAATTTTATTTTTAAATTTTCTTTCTGACGAGTGAAGAAGTCAATAGCTCTGCAATACGAATTTCGTAGTGTATTTTACTGCTATATCAAAAGGGTTTAAGAATTTTATTTTAATCGTCAAAATTAGCACTTTGATGTTATTATTTAATATTTTTGGCGTAAATACTTTTTTTTTTGCATGAATAATACCATACCAAATTGCTATTACAATTTTAAACAAAACTAATATTACAAATTTTGCTAATTATTGATTGGTTTTTGAAAAGTACAAAACTATCATTGAAAAAAAAAAAAAAAAAAAAAAAAAAAAAAAAAAAAAAAAAAAAACGAAAAATGGGACTTAATTATTTAAATAAATGTGATTAAAAGCCTTTTTTACGCACTCATACCCTTTACAAAAAAAAAAAAAAAATTATTGTATTACAAATGCGCAATCATTCATTAGAAAGTCTCATTATTGACATTTAAAATATAATTCAATTTCTAAATAATATTCAAAATCTATTTTACTTAAAAAAGTAATAAATAATAAATTTATATTTTAAAAAACCGCAACAGAAGGTTAAATCCCCAAAGTGAATTAACGGCATTGATTTAAGTATTGTTACATTACTTTTTTATTGTTATTGACCGCAAAAATAAGAGCAAGTGCTATATGTTCTCACCATACAGTATCACAGATGTATGTTTGCATCCTATTGTTCAACCCTCTCTCCTTATCCTTCTGTTATATATATGAAGAGGCGGGAGAGTTTTTTATATCTCTTTTATGACTTTATCAAGAGCTACTTTTTATATGATACCAAGGGGTTATGTTAATTTTGTTGTTGTTAAGATAAGGGTTGTGGGGGTATACTATGTGTATAATGTCTATGATATACACCGTACCGTATGGACCGATTTTAAGTAACTGATAGCTGTTTATACTCAAAAACACTGCCAAGTTTTTTTTTTTTTTTTTTTTTTAATGTTGGTTTTATTAAAAATTAAAAGTTCTGCCAGATTTGAGTTTTCACTGTCTCGTATTCCAATTCTGTGATTTTAAATTTTGATTTTAATATTTAAAATCAATTTCCGTGTTCTTTTTGAATTCATTATTTATATGATTTAAAAATGTTCACAATCTCCTAAGTAAGAAAAATGAACAATTTTCCAGTAAGTGCTATAATTGTAATATAGTGCAATACTAGTCACTATTTATAATTAAAAATTATCTATATACTGATGCACGTATAATGATCTAATTAATATATCTTTTTATTGTTATAATACAGAAAAAATCGTGTCGTATCTTTACTTTTCTACCTTTTTTATTATATCGTAATAATTTATCTCATTAATTGTCATGATCAATCAATCGATAAGTCTTTTACCCATTCATTTATTTTATATAATATAAATTTTATGTAAGGGGTTTTTATATATAGTCAAGCGTTAAAATGTGTTTTTTACTGTCTTGTGTGGCGTCTAAACATTGCACGCTTCTTGATTTTTAACTTAACTTGCAAATTAGCAGTAATTACCAGGTATAGATCCATAGATAATTATTTTTTAAACAACTTTTTATTAATAAATTATCATCATATATAAGAAATCTTATAAAAATATCATATTTATACATGATTTTAAGTTTTTTTTTTTTTTTTTTTTTTTTTTTTTTTTATTTATAATATTGTAAAATATAATTTTTTTAGTAATAATGCGAGTATGAATTTCTTTTAAATGTAAGGCATATTTTATTTTTAAATAAATTATAAAAATTATATTCATGATTTTATTTAATATTTTTTTAAATATAATTTATTATTATATTTAATATATTGTTGCAAGTTGCATAATTTAAATCAGTTTTTGTGTAAGGAAAAATTAAAATTTGACATCAAAAACTTATATTCGATCATAAATATACATATTTTAATAAATCAATAAAATTATTTATGTGGTATTTTATATATTTCGGAAATCTTTTTATTATACAGTAAATAATTAAATATGTACTTAATTTTTATTATTATTTGTTTTACCCCTTTATAAATACTTATTACTCTTGAGAATAAAGAAAAAAAATTTCACCTTTCTTTCCCACGATTTTTAAAAAAAGAAGAAGCATAACACCATACTCACAGAAGTTGATTCCTTAGAGTATTCTCATAGAAAAAAAAAAGTTACTTTCATCGTTTTTGAATGAATGAAAATTAAGTCGCGTGCCGCGTGAGAACATTGCACATTTGTGGTCCAGATTTTTAGTATACGTCATCCTAAGGGAATCAATTGAATGGGGTGGGGGGAGTATAAATGTAACACATGTGATTATGCATGAGAATAATCACACGATACGTACATATACATATGTGAGATAATCCTTTTTGTATATCATGAAATATTAATTATTGATTTTGTAATGTTTTTGACAAGTGTATGATGTACAATCTTTTAACCCTTTTTTGAAACAATTTTTGATCGACTACCGTGTAAAATTTTGTGTGAAAGCTTTATTTTTAGAACCTTTTGATGTATTATAGAAAAAAATGTCGGACAAGTTGTAATGGATCGAATAAAAGGGTTAGATTCTGTCGGGAAAAAGCATTTTTTTTAATGATGCCCATAGCCCACAAAGTTCAATTGTTTACGTACGCTTTGACTACTGATTTTTATGTTGAGATATATTCTAGACCAAACCATCATGCATTTTAAAGATATTATTTTATTTTCTTTATGCATTATACAAAGGGGTGAGGGATGAAGACTTGTTGCATTTTAACGAGGGGTTAACTTTGGCGGGACATTTCTTTTCCACAAATTCTAGAAGTCTCTAAGTTATTTCAGATCAACATAATCTTATTTTATATTTTCAAATAATTTTATGATGATTTTTATAATTTATTTACGTCAAAATCGCAAAAATGATTTGTTTTTGTCATCTCAGATGACATTGATCGGATGTCACATTTCCTCTTTTTTTTCTCTATAATTTTAGTTTGGATATACAAAAAAAATCTCAGTTACTATAATGTTTCTCTCATACCATGATACTTTATTTCGTAATTCCACATTTTATGTATCTGTTAAAAACTGCCTTAACTGGTTTATATATTTGGTAAGAATATATATTTAAAAGAGAGTACGGAAAAAAAAAGATACAGTTTTGTGCCATTACACGGATATTGGCAATTATACTAATTTACACTACATTTTGCTACTCACGTTATGGCAAAAAAAAAAAAAAAAAAAAAGTATTGCCTATTTTTTTTTTTCTTCAATACATGATTTAATACTTTTTTTTTATATCGATTAAAATTGTATAGCCATTCCTTTATGAACGATTAGTATGAACTTTTTGAGCAATATAATGTGTGCCGTGAGAATCGTTTTTACAAATAAAATTATATCTTCAGCAAAAAAAGTGTTGGCGTATATTTAAATTTTAAAGTTACCAAAAACCTTTAAAATAAGAATAAGAGATTTGATTGACCCAGGGAGTTGATCGTAATATTTATTACCACAAGCGTTGGTTTTGCCATTATTTACAATGAAATATTTATGAATAAATAAAATATATTTATCTATATGAATTAAAATTCATGTACAAACGGCTTGTCTGAATTAACAATGCTTTATGCAGAATGTCACAATTTATTTAGTAAAATGTTACAAATTTGAGTGCATGCTAAACATAAGTACTTCAATGTCATCAATTTTTAAGTTACGATCAAAGTATTCCGATAAAGTATTATAATTCTTTCTTTAGACGGGTTGTACTCATATTTAAGAGCCGCCATTTTGTTGGTTAGGAATACACAGGCCAGGGAAGAACGTCATTTCTATTTTTTTAATAGCAAAAGAAGCTTCAAACCTCAATCAAAGCCTTATTTCTAGCTCCTAATAAGTTCGAAAAATATGAGAAAATTTCGTTCAGTTGAAATAAACTCTTTTTATATGAAAAATTAGGAAAAATGATGTTTCTCCTATGCTGGACAATGTATTAGGCACCACAAACATGGCGACAAAGCGCAAGGATGTACAAGGGGTCTTTATGAAACAATTTTCAATAGGTTTTCAGTTCTTGCATAAAGTAATCTAGAGTGAAATAATATTTATTTAAAAAATTCCTTAAACGGAAATACAGCTGAAAATATTATTTGAGTGAATATATTCTGAAGTGTTTATTTAAGAAAAATTTTCTTGAACAAATGTAAAGGTGTGTGTTAAGAAAAGAAAGATAATATTTTAATATAATATATTTTTGTTTCATCTCCTGGTATACAAGTTTTTTTTCTTTCTTAGTTTTGTTAACTCGGATACGCCCATGACGTGTTTTTTCTATAAATTTTAACCAACAACGTAAGAAATGTAAGTTAAATTAATGTTAGTTTCAAAATTTCAATGTAAACTAATTATTAATATTTTATAATGTAAAATAATTTTAATATATTTTATATTTTTTTAAATATTATATATATTTTTATAATTTATAAATATTAATTATTTTTAATATTATATTTAAAAATACTATTTAAATAATGTTATTTGTGTGAAATGTATGTTTTCCCTGAACAATTGACCTTTCAGATTCTTTATGCGCATTGTTCTTTGCTGTGTAAAATACTGGTATTAAAAAAGGGTGTATTGTGGTTTGCTTTACGTGCGACAATAATATAAAGATGAAACGGAAACTTCAACGTCTGCAAAATAAACTTTTTCTTTCCCCCTTTTTCATTTCTTTGAATATTTTTACTGTAAATGTTATTTTTTATTTTCTTTAGTATTTTTCTGTATATTTTAGAGCGTCTTTTTTGTTCCTGCAATGGTAGATATCGTTGATATAAAGTTTTTAATGGTTGTATAGGGTGTGTACGTATGACGTCATTCTGAGAGCTTTTCGATGCTCTTCTTGAGCAACGAATAACATTGTTCAAGAAGGACAAACGTAGTTTTTGGCAGTTTTCTTTGGAAAATTAGCTATTTTTTTGGTCATTATTATTTTTCTTGCATACTTGAGGTACTAATTCAACCTGTTAACAGCATCAGTGCTCTCAAAAAAATTGTGAAGTATTTTTAAACTGGCAAAATGTGCCATTTTCCGCCAATGTTATTTAATACTCACTTATGACGTCGACTTTAACATGAATGAAAACACCCTATTAGTAATAATACTATAATCATTTTCTTAATCATAAAAAATTAATTCTATTGGCTTTTACCATGCGATCAGATGGAGATTTCAGTTGACGCTAAACTCCATTTAAATCAATTTTTTATGAAAGAAAATGTACCATTCCTCTATAAATAGACCTCAGTGCAGTAGTTTCTTAAAAGACACCAAAAACACGGTTTTGTAATATTAATTTTTATTAATGGATAGTAAATTACTAATTAGCGTATAGCTTTTTCTGTGTACCTAACCTATAACTTTCATTTGAAATAAATTTCAAAGTCGTTTGGTATTGATTACACTGATTGGAACAATAAATAGAAATAAAAATTAGTACGAAAAAAATAACAGCAATAAAAGTAAGGTATTAACATGATGTACAGTATATTGAAATAAATGTGATATGACGTCATTGGATAGACATAGTGAAACACAGTTTATATTAATATGTATATAAAAAAAAGGGTGAATGCTTCTTTTGATCCTCCATGCCTTCTTTTATTATTTTTTTTCTTCCTTTTCATAGCCTCGAGGTATTTGGTATTCATTCTTTTTTTCTTTCTTTTTCTCTTCTCTGCCCGTATCTTTTCTCTTTTATTATTTGATGTTTTACATATCTTTACCTGCATTTCGTACACCTGTCAACTTTATTCTTTCATGTAGATGTTAGACATACGACAATATCAGAGAAAAAGAATATAAAATGTAATAATATTTACGGTATTTCGTACTGTGCAATTTAAAAATTCATTTATTTTCCCTTTTTTTGTATTGCCGTTAAAAAAAGTGAAAATTTTTACAGAAAACGGTATTTCTGGAGGGCGAATGTCTTTAGAAAAAAAATCTTTGTTAGGGGGTGTCAAAATGTCATAAAGTGAAAACCGCTAAATTAAAAAGTCTCATCTAAAAAAAGGTAAACGTTATTTCTTTGAGTTAATTCTTTTTTTTTTTTTTTTTTTTTTTTTTTTTTTTTTTTTTTTACCAGATTTATTGGTAATTACGTTCCAATCAACTTTTTCATTGATTTTTTTCTTTAATTAAAATGATATCAAGATAATAAAAGTTTACTTGAAAAACATTTTCTTTCTCTCTTTTTACATTTATAACGATTTATTAAAAATAATTATCGAGAAATCGAAGTAAAAAAGTTCAATTCAACTCTAGTGCATTAAAATATTAAGTTAATAATTTTTCATATATATATATAAAGTTTTCTAACAAGAAATAAAGGAAATCGAGATTTTATAAAACCTTCGTTTTGTATTTCATATAAAAAGGTAAGATGATATTATATTAAAAAAAAAAAAAAAAAAAAGATAGAGAGTGAGAGACGGTGATTTTATTTTTGATTATACCTGTACACCTGTACACTGCTTTTGGCCCGAGGACTCATATTACACTTTAAAATTACAATAATAGATTATACACTCCCACATGGTCTATATTCATATAATATCATATTTATATCTTAAAAACTACAAGGGTGAATCTAATATTGCATAAAGTATATCATCTTTTATATTATATATACCTTTACCTGGCAAAAGGTTGGCGCATGCGTATTAGGCACCGTGCGCGTGGGAAATAAAAAGGTTCAGCTCGTGTTACAATGTTGTCAAATTGTCATTTTTTTTAGAACGTGTGCCCAATGTTGCCAAATTTCTATGATTATTATCACTAAATTGTTCAGTCATGTATGAATATTATTGATGTTGTTTTTAACACTGTTATTATTGGGGGATATATATAAAGTGTTAAACTTATTGTTAGAAATGCCTCTTTTTCTTTCTCTCTTTGAAATATTATTATCTTGATAGATAATTAGTCTTTTAATTAAGTAATTAAACTGGAATATTGGTTTTATTATATCTTGTTATAAAAATTAGAATTTATAAATGGATCTTATTCTATAATTAGCTTGTATGTATGGCTACATAAATTTCAAAGATATGAACGTGTTATGGAAAGGTAGGCTTGAAAAGCGTGATAACTTCAAAGCTTAGAATGAGTTAATGCTGCGACTTGACCATTAAGACACTGACTTAATTTAATTAATTGTTAATTTTTTTTTATATGCACCAATCATACTTTTAAAAAATACGAGAACCATACAAATTCAACACTTTTGGAGGTAAATCAGGCACGTTTTAAAATCGAGTAATTAAGAAGGGCTTGATCACCATGCAAATTTTGGATATTTAATTACCATGCTAATTTTAATACCCCACCCCCTGGTAGATGCAGATATGCTTATCACTTTGTGTTATATAGTAATCAATTATCATTAACTCTCAAATATCATTATAAATAATAATAAGAAAAAAAGAAAAAAAAAAAAAAAAAAAAAAAAAAGAAAAGAAAAGGCAAACTTTAGAATTTAAAAGCTATATATATGAGCCTCTTTCTATAACTCTTGAATCGTCAAAAATTGACATATTTTGTGAATGCATTGAGTTATAAATTTTGATGAATAATTCAATTCAAAACGTTTTTATTACAAGTGCATGAAGGGGTCCTTATCCTTCACGAACAAATACGTAATAATTATGCTAACTAATTTACAGAAACATTTATTCACTACAACATAATTATTGCTGTACTGCATAATAACTTTGTTACACTGCTTTAATATTTTATACAGTCCAGTTTATGCTGATTAAATTAGCAATATCTATGCTATAATAACGTAAATGTAGCATAAATTACGTTATTCCTTCCGTATTATAATGTATCTATATAAAGGCATAGTATAAGAAGCAATTAACATTATAAAGTGTATTTCTTGGATAGGAAATCTTGATTTAGAGTAAACTATTTCAAAACGGTGAGAAAATAGAGAAAAATTGCTAGTAATCAGCTTCAATCGATGTTTTTAATTATGTAAGTAGAAAATATCAATACATATTATAATACTGATCTTGGACGTGAACGTTTATACTTTTTTTTTTTTTTAGAATGTACTGTAAAAAAAATCAAGTCAATTTAAAATTATATACTACTCTGGACTTAACATAAGTGACGTCATAATTTGAGCAATTGAAAGCAATAAGATTCAATTGAGGCCATATCAAAAGTACTGTACCCGCGCAGTTATAATATATTCGTGCAAAAAGGAAGGAGTTTTATAAAAGTCACATACTTTTTTTATGAGAGAGGGACTCACTTAAAATATCACTGATTTCTTTAAATAAAGAGCTTTTTTATATATTTCATGTAAAATAGAAATGTATTGGGCGCAAGCCTGTTTTTGGTTGACGAATAATCAAATGAAAGGAAGAGAAATTTTGCTCGGTTTTATACAAATCTTGAGTATTCATCATTGATTTTTTTTTAAATATTATTTTTAATATTTGTTATTCTTAAATTTAATTTTATTAATCAAGTTTCAGGTTTTATTTCAAATAAAACTGATGTCACAATGCAAATTTATTGTTTTTATCTTTTTTTTATCTTTATCTTTATCTTTATCTTTTTTTTTTTTTTTTTTTTTTTTTTTTTTTTTTTTTTTTTTTTTTTTAAGTTATGGGTTCTATAAAAGTATAGGCTTAAAAAATACCTAATTAAATTATGATAATCAAACAGTTTCTGCAATATTTCTGCAAAACAACATAATTTTAGTAACACTGAATAATAATTTTGCTGGACAGCATAATAAATAAATTGCACAGCATAATCGCGTATGCTATTCCAAAATAATATTAAGCTTTATATAATGTCTTAAAATGCAACATTAACTACGAAATTTCTTTTTTCTTATTTTTCCCTTTTTCACTGAACATTATACATTTTACTATTTTACAATTTTTTATATAGATAAAATATATTAATTATTATTTTCCAGACCTCGTCACACGATCAAAAAAAAATATTTAATTAAAAATATAAATATATAACAATTTTATCACTAAAAAAAACTTGCATACTATATTATTTAAAAATAAAAAAGTTGCGTCATCGTTTGCAAAATATAAGCTTGTACTTAGATCCGTCTATAATAAAAAAAATTTGCATTATAGAATTTTCAATAAAACGAATATTAATTTAACCTTGTGCAGAGTTGATTTTTTTATTGATATATAATAATAAAAAAAAAAAGTTTGGATGAAAGCAATAATTTTTTTTTTTTTTTTTTTTTTTTTGCTACTACCGAGTTAAACAACATTTGGCTAACACGGGTTCTTCGTACTTGTTAATAAGTCCTTCTTATAATGTGAACAAGAATGTATATAATTTTTTCTTTCTTCTTCTTCTTCTTTCTTTTACTTGGCTCTTGCAAGTGTAAGGAATAAAAAAAGAGGTAGCCAAATCCAAAGTACACTATTTCTACACGTAATACAATGTTTGAAAGTAATTTACATGCAATGCAAAGGTTATGTTTTACCTGTTTTAGTTTTAATAGTTTTATTTGAAATTACATTATAATTTTTTTCTACTAAATATTTCATTAGTTTTTATTTCTGTAATCGAGATTCTTTTTCTCTATCTCTTTTTACTATGTAGAATTTGCAACTATTTAAATTATTTTATAAATAGCTGTATAAAAGAATACGTGATTTATTTATTAATAAAATATCTTGACAAAGATTGATGACATTTTTTAACTTATTAATGGAAATATTTTTATAACTATTGATCTCTTTATTATTATTTATTATTAATAACTATATATACTTATTATTTACATTATTTTATTATTATAAATTTAATAACAATATCAGTTTTTACTATAATTATTTGTGTAATTCGAAAAAAGGGGAATTAAGTGCTATAACATTTGTGCAAATTATAGAAATAGCAAAAATGTAAATAAAAATTGGTTGCAATATCAACTTATTGCATGCAAAATGCTACCTTAAACTTAATTTATGCTATAATTTTACTAATCTTATAATGATGGTACAGACAATGAAAGATACAATTTTACACTAGTTTGTCTTATGTTAAATCCATTTACTGCCTACTGCTGAAGTTTTTGTATAAATCATTACTATCATTACATTATAGCTTAAAACATGTAAAAGTGTATCCATTATGCTGTAATTACTTATCTCACAAGTTTCTGGTCCCGCAATGCTCAAGGTTTAGAAATTTAAGTTTTTCGTGGATCTGATTGGTTTTAAGTCACCACTGAAAACAAGTATTAACAGTATAAGGGTGTATGCACATGACGTCATATTTAATGCGACGCTATACTGGAGTAATGAATAACATTGCTCAGAATAGAACAAACTTTGTAAAATATATTTTCTTTGGGAAATCGAATATATATATATATTTTTGTAATTATAATTTTTCTCACATACTTGAGAATTGTAGCTATCAATGCTCTCAAAAATATTGCTTATAGTATTTTTAAACTTGCAAAATGAGTCATTTTCCTATATCACTCATGTTATTGAGTAATCCAACATGGCGTTGACTTTAACATGCATACACCTTATACATTGTGTAGATTATAGAGATTTTTTTAATGAGTGTATCCGTAACACATATGAATGTAACTTTGACTTCTATATTCGAGCTACTGTATATTACAACTCCAAGTCTCTCGCTCTCGCAGGTTACTCTCGTTAAGATGCAGCTCGGTGTGTTCTTGGTTCAAGGTCAAAAAGTTGACTTCATCAACTCCCTATGTGCATAGTCTCATGCCATTGCCAAGAAAAAAATAAATAATATATCAAGAAAAAAGAGGCAAGTTTGCCATATGGAGACTAAATAATAACTGCATTACATTTTATTATTTTTACGTTATAATGAGATGTCATTTTAAATACTATGAGAAATTTTTTATTTAAAAAAAAAATATCTATATCAATTTTAATGATCTGTAAACTGGTCTTACTGGATTATTTTCTATTGGGTGTTATAAATATTTCTAAGTAAAAATATTTTTTTTTTGTAAAAAAAAAATAAAAATAATTATATTTTTTATATTTACTAAATTTTTTAAATAATATTATATTTTTATAGTATTATTTTTATTTTAAAATTATTTATTTAAAAGAATATTTTTTACTTTAAAATTATAATTTAATTAAATGTTATTATTTTTTATATTAAATATTATTTATTAAATTTAAACCATTTCACTAGTATGTTAAAAGGATAGTCAGCTATTTCAATAAGTTTTTACTATGCTTGTGCTTTGCTGTATTTAGTGGTTTTGAATAAAATAGTGTTCAACTGAGATTTCAATATCATTTCTTGGAAAATTTTTCATAAAATTGCACCATTTTCCTACAACAGGAAGTATGATATATTTTTTTTATACTTGTGTCAATCAAAGCATTACACGGTGTATATAAGGCGGGAAAATTTTTTAGGTTCTCGTCAAAATAACACATATTATAACATGAGGGTGGGAGAGAAGAAATTTGAGTAAGCTTGAGAAGTCTACAACGTGGTGTACCGATTACTATGGTGGAGAAAAAAAAAAAAAAAAAATGAAGTTTCTCCCTATTTTTTTTTATCGAGTAGGTTTTATATACACGATAGTGTTAGGTTGATAATGTAACAAGGAGAAAGAGAGAGAGAGAGAGAGAGAGAGAGAGAGAGAGAGAGAGGGATAAAAACTGGTCCATATGCAGCTTCCCTTTGCATGTTATAGGCGTCTGTTGTTTAGTATTTTTTTTTTTTTTTTTTTTTAACTCGAAAAATTATTACATACACGAGTATATAAAATCTTGTGATAACTAAATTAAAGCTTCATGCTTTAAAAAAAATTTACTTCGTTATTTTTAATGTTTATAAAGTAAATCTGAAGTACTTTAATTATTATATATTACTAACAAGGTTTAAAATATTACAGGTTTTAGGTGAATCAGGCGATTGGATGGGATTAAAAAAAAAAAAAAAAAGTTAGATTTTTATTGAAATAACTTGTAAATTCATAACTCGATTCCTTAAGTGAATAAGTGGCTTTTTAGCCCTGATATATTCTATAAAGCATTTTTATATAATTCTTGTATAATTAACTATTATTCAATAAAAATATAATATTTAGTTATATAATCACATCACAAAGAAAGAATTAAGAAAAGGCAGTCTTGGAATCGATTATCGTAAATACGATAATGATATTCGATTATCGAAACGTTATATATTAACAGTTTTATAAAAGTTATCGTTATAGATTAACAAAAATTGACGATATTATCGTCGCATTCTATAACGATACTTTTAGCTCAAAAAATAAGAAAAAAATACACATAATTAAGTAAAAAAAAAGTGCACAAAAAATAAGAAAATATTACCAAAAAATTAAAAATTTTATTTCAATAAAAAATTGCATTAGTTATCGTTATAGTATAGTTATCGTGGGTGACATTTTTAAAAGTAACGATATCGTTATAGTGTGATGCTAGAGCTAGAATATAGTATCGTTATCGTTATAGAAATTTTGGGTATCGAACCCAAGACTGAGAAAAGGAATTAAAAACACGGCATTAAAAGAGAAAAATACACATAATAAAAGTTTTTTTTATTTCTTTTTTTTTTGTTTTAGATAATTATAATTGAAATAATTATCATGTATGAAGATATGACCACTTTCTTCGACGTATAAGTCATATTTGTCATATGTTCAACACGTGTTTTACTTGTGTTGAAAAAAAAAACTCTCCACGCGGCTGTGATTTCTTATGCAGCCTGTGAAGTGCATCTGCCACTCTTGAAACAAACTGCGACAGATGCAGTCCAGGCGTCTCTCTCTCTGATTATATTTTCTTTAGAGCGCGAGGAGTGATACAAAAAACTGTCGCCAAGAAAAAAAATCTAATGCATATAACAAGAAAAATGAATTTTTATTTTTTGATAATTTTTATTTTCTAAAAAAAACAATTAGGCGATAATTGGTTTAAACTCCGCTAGTTTGAGAAATTTTCGTGATAAAAATGTTCTATGTTAATGTATTCAGATTATAAAGAGGGTTCTGTTTTTTATTAAATGTAACAAGTTTTTGTGTGAGATTCTAACAAAATCGAAGTACCCAGACTTTTCTTAAAATTTTATCGTAATAAAATTTATAATTTTTTTTAATCGTTGCCGCCGCGGAGAGAGAGAAAGAGAGAGAGAGAGAGAGAAAGTAAATGTGAACCTATAACAACCACTGATCAATATAATTACACAGCTCGCGCCAAAGTGAAGTTATCAGCTATCACGAGTGTCCCCCACAAAAGTTACAACTGAAATTATGACGCTACGCTCGCGTATTCCAAATAAAATTGTCAAGTATAATTGCAACACAAATTACAAATGATTTCGACACAAAAATCACGATGTAATATACAAGCTTTGTTATAGCACAAATAAATGAGAAAATACTGTAGTATAATAAAAATAATCAAGTTATTTGGAAAGAGTCATAAGCTAGTTTAATTAGTCGTAACCGTGGTCGTAACACATTAATTTCAATTCTCGAACAAAATTTAAAAGTTCATTTTAGTTGCACATTCTTTCTGTTTCTTTTCTTTTCTTCTCTGTCTCTGTCTCTGTCTCTGTCTCTGTCTCTGTCTCTGTCTCTGTCTCTGTCTCTGTCTCTGTCTCTGTCTCTGTCTCTCTCTCTCTCTCTCTCTCTCTCTCTCTCTCTCTCTCTCTCTCTCTCTCTCTCTCTCTCTCTCTCTCATTTTAAATCACCTTATCTTACATATTTATGACGCCCCATTAACACGGTGTAAACAATTGATTTTTTAAATAATTGAAGCATGCTAAAGTATTGGAATCATATTTCGAACTGTATAATATTAATAATAACTTTTTATAGTTTCAAAATAATGAAGATGTAACGGTGTGTCTTTTCTTTTAAACTTATAAGAATAATAATACACATATACATCGCACACTAATTTAAATTATAATTCTTACTTTTTGAACCTTGAAGAAAACAATTTGTGGTTCTTTATTATACAGGTTTCTTATGTGATCTTTTATAATATAAGATACAAATAAATTGGATTGGACGTGCAAAAAAAAAAAGTATAATTTTAATTTTTATATTTTTAAAATAATAAATATCATATATCGTATAAAAAATAAATTAATTGATCCAGTTTTTTGGAGGACCAATCGTTATAATAATTGGTATCAAATTTATTGTCAGTTCGACGCTTATTTACAATGTCAGTTACCTGTGATAATAATTTCAGGCTATATAGATAATTATATAGTATCAAAATAAAGGAGAAAATTATTTATTTTTAATGAAACACGTGGACTTAGACAATTTTAAATCTTACACGATGGCGAGCTTCTGAAATGATCAAATGATTAGTATTAATCATTAGGTTCTTAGGTAAAGAAATATTTATTGCATATTTTGATCGAGCTTAATTTTACAGTAATTAAGATGATTTTTAAGTTGTTTTTTTTAAACAAAAATTGAGTGTAAGTGATGCAATTTTAACACAAATAAGGGAAGGGGAGAAATGCAAATCCTATTTCTTGCCTTTCGAAAGACCATAGTTGATTTTAAGAGTACATAGATCAGTGATTTTTATAGTTTCTCGTCACCACTTTAAATAAAAAACAATGGACCACTTACAATGAACTGTTTAATTGTTGCAACGTGTACATGAAAATGATTTTTCCAGCATGAGAAATGCATTAAGAATATTCAAATTTATTTCAAATAGTTTGTTCATTGCAAGTAATTCATTCAAATACGTCTAAATCTCCCTTAAAAAAAATCAAAAACAAAAATTTTAACCTTGGGAGTTATTTAGACCCCTTTTTTACTTAAATCAATTTTCCAGCTTTATCTCATTAATGATTCAAAATTCTATACTTTATTAATAAAATATCGATTTTTAATAATTAATAACTTTAATAATTTTTGATATGGATATTGATTGTCCTTATTAAAGTTTTTCTCATTAATAAATGTGATAGTTGTGAGAAGGTCTCCTTGTGTTTTATATTGATATAAATTATGTGCGGTTATGTGGTTTATTTCGTGACCACACAAATATGACATTAAATTTCCTTGCATGATATGAGTGAGGAGAGAATAAGTTTCAAATTGTCCCTTAGGCTATTTTGTTTCTTCGTGTGAATTGCAGACTTTTCACAAACTTATTTTCTTTAGCTAATCAAGCAGAGTTGTATTTCATTTTGTATGTAATAATTATACTTTGATGAACAAACGTAAAGTAAGAAAGGAAAACAAGTGTCGTATTTTTATACTTGTGTAAGTTTTTCAATTGTGAGAATTTTTTTTATTTTTGTCTCGTTCTGTTATTTTCAGACGACTTTTTTTTTTTTTTTTTTTTTTTTGACGAGTTAGTGTAATCGAATCTATATTAATTTTATGCAGAGTTTTAAATAATTATAGATTGCAAATATTATTGTAATTACTTTGTCATTGCGATGGCAATTAATGAATTATATTGATTATTTGCATGAAAATGTTACATAAGCAAATCTGTTTCATTTATTCATTCGTCCACTTTTTATTTATATAGAAATTCGTAGCTTGCATTAGAATTTGTCTTTATTATTGAAAACTTCGTGATATTTTTCCATAAGAAAAGCATAGAGTAAACAGTTTGATTACTAAATTTGCTACTAAAATTGCATTAAAGAAAAAAAAAAAAAAAAAAAAAAAATTTGAAAATTAGAACAAACTATATCTCGAATATCTTGAAAATTATCGTTTTAAAACATGACTTTTGAGCTTAAATTCTCAATATTTAACATAGTGCTTTTAACATTGCTTTATTTAAAAATATTAGTTTATTAAATTTTCTAATAAGCCATAACACGAACAGTCAAGTAATTTCTTCTTTTTTATCGTTTTGCATATTTTACTGTAATTTTTATTGCAAAATCTCTATCGTCAAAAAATTATTATGGAATTTTAAGTAAATCCAGAAATTAGTAATTTTAAATGCTTCTTCATAAATTGTATAAAGATAACAGTATACAAAATGTGTCAGCTACTTTAGTTTCAATATTTCAATAAAAATTCTCCATAATATGATGCGCAATTTCTCAACATGGAAATTTCAATAGGGTGACGCTCACTTTAAAATAAAATGATTAAAAAACAAGACGCTTTTTATACACCTTTTGAAAACCAGTTTAATATATGAGTTATTTTGCATATTCTTTTGTATGTATTATTCAATCTAATAATAATATGATGAGTGTATTGGTTTTATTACAATTTTATTATTTGTATGTATAATAGGTATATATATTCTCACGATCGAAGAAAGAAAGCTTTATTTATTTTATTTTGATTTATATAATAATATTAGTTTTTATATTATTATATTAATATATTGAAATATAAAAATATGCTATATTAATATTATTTGATTTTACTAATTATTTTTATTTAATTAAAATATCAAGGCTATATTAAATTTATATGCTAATTTTTAGACACTAATGTTATTTTTTGCTTTTTATTATTTACTTTGATTTATTTCATGAAATTGGTGACTTTTTCAAACAAAATATTATTGATATAAGAAATTTTATTTGAAGTTAGAAACAATTATTTTTACAACGAGCGTTGGTCTTGTTTTAAATTCCTATTCTGTATTTAGATTGCCGCTTATTACAGTTACAGTGTTACAGTAATTTACAGTCATTTTACTTAAAAATGAATTTCTATTGGTTTATGGGCATTCAATGCAATTAGATGGAGATTTCAGTTGACGTGAAACTGCATTTAAATACATGTTATTTGCATTATGCCAATATAAATTCATTTTGTAATAAAATTACCGTACAGGAACCAGAATTAGTTCTGTAGGCAATTTTACTTTATTGAGCTATCTCGTTAAATAATTAACTGTATTTTATTTTATTGATATTCACACCATCCGACAATATGCAAATGAGGAACTTGGGTGGACGAAAAACGTTCTCAAAATGTTACGCAAAGAAAAAAAAAGTTGAAACATTCATTTTTGTATCACAATTTCTATTGTTATCAAAAAAATTTATCTTATAGAATATTTGCACTTTTTTATTCCCGTATTTTTCAAAAGTATCACATGTACACAAATCCTCCTACAACTTATTATGTTTTCTTTTCTTTTCTTTTTTTTATTTATAAATGTTGTACAATATTTTTAAGTGATAACAAAAGGGTCTAAAAAATGATAAAAAAAAAAGACATCTCGGATTTCCTTTAGATTGCAATGTTCAAGTGTTGTGAGGCTGCCTGCAATATTATGTTGTGCTTTGCTGCTGCCTGTCTGTAGCATTTCTCTACATTCGTTTCCCGTTTCCCACGCTCCAAGCACGCGACACTAGAGACGCGTGGCGGTCAGCACGTTAACTATACACGTGGGTGGGTGGGTGGGTTGGAGAACGGAAATAATTTTTTTTCTTTTCTATTCGTGCAAAAAACTATAAACATTAAATGTTATTAAGTTGCTTTTTTTTTTTTACTTACTGTTATAATATGAAAAGTTTGTTTATTCATATGTTTATGTTTTGCGATTTTTTTTTTTTTTTTAGTTGATTCAATTTTTTTTAAGTAAATTAAACACGTGTTTTGCTTGTTTTATAATAGAATTAGTAGTTTGTAATAATAAAAATAAATAGAGCATCGAAATGTTCTCTCTCTCTCTCTCTCTCTCTCTCTCTCTCTCTCTCTCTCTCTCTCTCTCTCTCTCTCTCTCTCTCTCTCTCTCTCTCTCTCTCTCTCTCTCACTCTCTCGTCCTTAGTATTGAAATTTTTATTAATAATAGCTACAGTATAAATATGCATAATATAAACTACGATAAAATAGTAAATTGTTTTAGTCTACCATATTAACTGTAAATATATTTCAAGTACCAGAATCCATATCCACATGTGGAAAGACTAAATTACGTGATTTATGCTGCATTTATGTCATTATGTTGCTATATTAGTTCAGCATAAATAATTATGCTCTGAACAACATAAATTATGCGTATAGACCCTATGTCCTATGTAGATAGAACGTTTTAAGAGCTCGTGATAATTTCACTTGATACATTTTGACGCAATAGAGATGCTTTGTGATATAGTTGTTATATCTTATATTATGCAGTATAGAACCGTTGCACATCCTTGCACTTTGTCGCCATGTTTGTTGGTCCTAATACGTTGTCCAGCATAGGGGAAACATTATTTTTCCTCATTTGTCGCAAATAAAAGTTAATTTCGAGGCAAAGCATTTTTCTTATATTCTCCTAGCTTATTAGAGTCTAGAAATAAGGCTTAGATTGAGGTTTAAAGCTTAGTTTGCAATTAGAAAAAAAAATTAAAAAAAATGTTTTTCCTATATTCCTGACCAACAATATGGTGGCTCTTAAATATGAGTGCAACCGGTTTTTACATTGTGTTAAACAAAAATGGTTGCATTATTTTTAAGTCTGGCATAATGCAAAATAATAACGTAAAAAACTGGCTTGGAAACTGTACTCTACAAAAGTCTATAGGATGGTTTCATTCATGTTAAAGTCGACGTCATAAGTGAGTACTAAATAACATTGGCCAGTATAGGAAAATAGCACATTTTGCCAGTTTAAAAATACTTCGCAATTTTTTTGAGAGCATTGATGCTGTTAACAGGTTGAATTAGTACCTCAAGTATGCAAGAAAAATAATAATGACCAAAAAATAGCTAATTTTTCAAAGAAAATAGCCAAAACCTACGTTTGTCCTATGCTGAGCTATGTTATTCATTGCTCAAGAAGAGCATCAAAAAGTACTCAGAATGACGTCATGCGTACATACCCTATATAGTACAGACAATGCACATACGTAATGTCTGATACATAATAGAACAAAAACAGTGATTAGTGGTTTTTTTTTTATATATTTCCGCTTGCCGCATATAAATTGAACATAATATGCTGAGTTGTGACTTGACATGCCTATTTAAATGTTGTGACATGTGTGTATTACATAATTGATCAATATCAATCTCTCCAACATCATTGCACTTGTTTCAACACGTGGTTCTCAAAATTATATCAATTGTCTTTAATTTAACATGACTTAATTTAATTATTATATCACTTAACTTTTAATTTATAGTGGGCTATTTTGTTCTAATGGAAGTTTTTGCGTAGATGAGTTCTAATTTAGATGTCTAATTCTTTTTCGTGTCTTTTTTTTTTTTTTTTTTTTTTTTTTTTTTTTTTATTTTGTGCTGAAAATGTGAAGAACCACATGAAGAAAGTGTCCCCCTGACGTAATTTTACATGAAAACAATATGAAATTAATTTTTCTTTTATCCATTCTGTATTACTTTTAAAAGCTCTTGCCTTTGCAAATTAAAAAAAAGTAATATTTTAAAAATGAATTTTTCTTTTAAGCTCTCCATTGTTTTTAAAAGTATTTTAATTATTTTGTTTTTGATAAACATTTTTTTTATTATTATTTGAAGTAATGTAGTTGTTTTATTTTGCAATTATTTCAATTTCTACATATCTTTATATACTTTCCTCTGCGAAAATAAATTTTTTATTCAGTTTTGATGCAAAAAATTACTTTACAAAAATATAATAAGTAAAATAATAATAAAATAAATAAATTTTATTAATAAATAAATATTTTTAAGTAAAATAACAAAATTCAGTTTAATGCTTCAAAAAGATATAAAAATAATTGAATTATAAACATAACCAATAAAAAAAAGTTAAACTCTTTTGTTAAATTATATCACTAAAAAAAAACTACCCAAAACAGAAAAATCTCATCATTTTTGTCATGTTTGGAATTTTTATTTTGATGATAACTTTCGTAAGGTCGATATTAATTGATAACATATGCGAATGTCAACCATATGTGCTAAAATTTTGTGACGTCAGAGGCACGTGTTTTGTTGATTGAATGCAATGAATAAAGATTGGCAACGTCCGCTTTAGCATAATAATACAATATATACAGTCGAGTTCTAATGTGTAGGTCTCTCTCACTATAGGCCGTACACTACGACGAAATGTTTTATTAAAATGTAAATAGGGAGAGATGGAGAAGGGGAAGAAGTTGATAAGGTTTTTTTTTATTATTGTCTACAACTATAAAAATGTTTTACTAGTGTGCGTATAAAAAAAAAATAAAAAAAAATGAAGTCAGCATAAAGCACTTTTTTTTTATGTAGTTTATAAGTATGATAATGTATGACTTGTTCTTGATGCTATTTTTATAATATATATGAAGTAATTAGTATTTTTATACCAAATTGCATGTCTTTAAAGCCACAGACCTCATAAAACAACATGTACTTTTTAATAAATAAACACGTAATGGGATCTTCAAAACTGATGGCAATTTTTACCAGAATGTTAATGTAGCCCTACGAGAGAACGTGAAAATACTGTAAAGTATGCAATTTGCGTATGTTTCTGACGTCAGAAACTTGCAAAAATTAGTATGGAAATGTGTATTTTTAAAATTACAATAAATAGTAAAATTTTATATATAAAAATCTAAAAACACATATAAAAAAATATCTTTGAAAATATGCATATAAAATTTGATGCTGCGACCGATTTAATTCACTTGGCATTTTTATAAGACAATGGAATGTGATTCTCTTTTCTTTTTTTTTTTGGACCGTATACATCATCAGTCATCACAATAACATTCAATCACAAATTTCTTTGTTTCATAAAGTATGATTGTTTTATTGTTTCAAAATATTGATGTTATTTTACGTAAGATTTTGAAAAATTATTTAATAACTTTTCAATAACCTTTTTTTTTTTAGACAGTTAAATATTAGCTTTAAAAAGAATTTCATTAGAATGAAACATTTTCTCTCTCTCTCTCTCTCTCTCTCTCTCTCTCTCTCTCTCTCTCTCTCTCTCTCTCTCTCTCTCTCTCTCTCTCTCTCTCTCTCTCTTCCACGTAATTCTCGCGGTACTTAACAGCCTTGATGATAAATTTAATAATAGAAAAGAAAAAAAAAATATTAAATAAAAATGAAAGGAAAATATTGTGGTCAATATGGCATTAAAATTATATTCAAAAAAATTACATCCTCTTTTTGTGTTCACACATACATAAACAAGTTAAAAAAAAATATTTAAATTTCAATAAAATAGTTGTAATGTACAGCCAGGTTTATTTCTATCAATAAATATTCAATGAACTTGGCAACCATGATTTTACATTCGGTTTATATATTTAAGGTTCATGGTTGTATGAAGGTTGTATTATAATTCAGGGACTTAAATTTTTGGCACTGATTGTAGAATATATGAATACATAGCTAATGGTAAATGATGACTTTTTAAAGGGTCATGTCCTTTGACTCCACGTGCAAATATGTATGAGACCGAAGGAGGGAAAAAAAAAAAAAAAAAGCGAAGAAGGTATTTGAAGTACGACACTTTTTTTTACGGTAAAAATATAATTAATTATTTCTTTACAAATTAAAGAATAAATATTTTAAAAAATATTTATTTTATTGGAAATTAAATTTTTTATTATATTTAAAGGCATAGAAAACATGAAACAACATGTGCTTTTAAATGAATAAACACAAAAATGGGATCTTCAAAACTTATGACAATTTTTGCTAAAATGTTAATGTAGCCCCACGAGAAAGCGTGAAAAAACTTTATAGTATGCAATTTACGTGAAAATTCATGTTTATGACGTCAGAAACATGCAAAAATTAGTATGAAAATGTTTTGCGGGTTGCATTAAGGCGGTGGGGGACCGACTTGGACCGGAAATTGCTAAAAGAAGAACTACATTTTCCCAATAATTTTTTGTACATGATTTAATTCCAATAAAACCAACACTATAATTTTCAAATAAAATCAAGTAAATTTAAAATGTATTTTTTTATACCTTAAAAAAATTTAATGATATTTTTAATTGTAAAAAAGTTTCTAATTTGACTAAAATTTCCCGCTCAAATTTAAATTTCAACATTTACATGTTATCTTTAAAGTGTAATAACTTAAATATTTGATCGTGTTTTTACATATTTGACATAACTAAATTTTTAAGTAACATTTCTTCTTTACTTTGTGTTAATATTATTATTTGCAACCGTCCTAGTTTGCGAGATATCAGTCGGTCACCTACCCCCTTAATCGAATTTTCTGATCACTGCTTCGGGGCTACTGTTGGGTTTTGAGACAAACTAAAGTTATTTATGTAAGTCCCATCAAGTGTTTTGTGATATAAATGCTTATATTTTTCTCTGGTTTATTCCTTTAAGAAAAATATATATTTTATTGGAAATTAAATTATTTATTATTTTTTAATTAATTTATTTAATAATTAAAAAATATTCAATAAAAAAACTTAATAATAGTAAAATAATGAATTATTGTTAAGAAGATACTTAAAGAATATTAAAATTTACTAATTAATTAATCATGTATGCTGAATTAAAAAAAGGCAATTAAATGGTATGGCTTTCGTTAGCAAATAACACATTTTAAAATAAAGTTGTAATCCACAGAATGAGCATAAATCAAAAATATATTAAAATATACATAATTATAACTATTACGGCTACTTATATCTATTTAGAATTTAAATTATGTAAATTTGCTACTATATTGAAAAAAAGTAATGTTTTTTTATATTTTAATTATAAGAAACTTGTTGTTTTTTTTTTTTTACGATTTCTTTCTTTTAGAATAAAAACATGAACAATTACTTTTACTTGCATGGTTTTCATACTATGCTACCTGAATCTTTAATTATGCATGCTAAATTAAAAGACAGGTGAAAAAAAGAAAGAAGTTAAAATGAGCATGCAAATTATATATACATAATATACGCCTACCATATAGTTATTATAAGTATCATTTTAATATTAATTTACATATTATTTTAGTCTTTAAGTACTTGTAATTCTTACTTTGTATTACAATATTTTTATATGATGTTTGTTTTTTATTATTTAATAAGTAAATAATACTTTAATATGTGTGAGAGAAAGATATCAAAATATTGTGTTATTTTATTTTTTGTTATTGTTTTATATTTTATTTGTTCTTCTTTTTATGCGCGCCGACATCGTAAAATTATTTTTTAATTAATGTTAATTATTTTATTGGTTTAATTTGTTAATATTTTAGCCAATGTTGAAGATATTGGGGACTTTTTAATCTTAAAGGAATAGACCAGATAAAAAAATAAGCATTTACATGACAAAACACTTGATGGGACTTACATAAATAACTTTAGTTTGTCTCAAAACCCAACTGTAGCTCCGTAGCAGTGATCAGAAATTTCAATTTTTTTTGCAACCAGCACAACATTTTCATACTAATTTTTGCATGTTTCTGACGTCAAAAACATGAATAGTTAAGAAAAGCGCATACTTTACAGTATTTTCACGCTCTCTCGTGGGGCTACATTAACATTCTAGTAAAAATTGTCAACAGTTTTGAAGATCCCATTTTGTGTTTATTCATTAAAAAGCACATATTTTTTTATGTGGTCTATGGCTTTAACATAATTATAAGAAGTTAATCATCGATCAATAATAACAAATAATTCTGATAACAAATAGGCCTGATTTTGTTTCTTCTTGAAATAGTATTGGTTATGGCATATATTATAATATAGTAATATTATTTATTGCTTCCAAATCATATTATACCTCAAACTGATGCCCCGTCAGTTCACTGAAATTTTGATTCAATTTCAATATTTTTGAATCAATATTCAAAATTTTATATAAAAGAAAAGTTGAATGCTGTGCAAAACGCCTGCCTGCGAAAGTTGCAGGCGTTATTTTAGTATTATTAGCAAAAATTGAAACACTAAGAGAGGGAGGAAAAAAAAAAAAAAAAAAAAGATGATGAATGATGATGAACCCTCTTTTATTATACTTTTTTTTTTTTTACTTATATCATTAAAACAAGCGTAATACGTGCTTAATTTATACTTTAAAAAAATCATTATGTAATTTTTATTTAGTGTGAAAATCAATATTTGAATTTTGAATACTGTCTATGAAGCTATTAACACATTCACCTTTGGAGTTGTTGAAATGCATCACCTATAGCACCATTATATAACAAATTGACCATTCTTTAGTATATGAAATGCATTCTTTTGAAGTCATGAGTTCTTGCGATTTTAGCAGATTCGGTAGTATATAACGATTTGATACTGAGACTTTTATAATTTCAAATAAAACCCATTGTTACCCTTTTTTAAGATCCCTTTCACATCTGTGCGCTTTGTCGCCATGTTTGTGGTGCCTAATGCATTGTCCAGCATAGGGGAAATATCATTTTCTCTCCGCATAAAACTGAAAACATTTTTCTCATACTCTTTTATCTTATTAGGAGCTAGAAATAAGGTTTCGATTGAAGTTTGAAGCTTTGTTCGCTATATTAAAAAAAAAAAAAAAAGTAAAAATGACATTTTTCCTATGCTGGCGTGTGTATTCCTGACCAACAAAATAGCGGCTTTTAAATATGATTAAAAGTGCTCTATAAAAGAATAATTACTAATACATATTTTGTTGTTATGATTACAGTTGTACGAGTTCGTTCGTTGGAGAATATTGTCAGCACCCAAATCCATGCAGGACAGGTCCTCAACCTAGATGTCAGAACGGTGGCATATGTCACGTGAGAGCCGCAGCTCACGGCTCTAGCAGTACACCGTCCTTCTGGTGCGACTGTCCGATCGGATTCTCTGCCTCGTTATGTGAGATTCCGGTCAAGAATGTATGTGACGACAAACCTTGTGGAAGAGCCGGGACTTGTATACTCACCTCTCTTGAAAAATATACTTGTACTTGTGCCCCTGGATTTACAGGTATGTTCAAAAAAAAAAAAAAAAAAAAAAAAAAATCCCCCCCCCCCCCTTTTTATATTTTTCTTCTTCTTCTTTTTTTTTTTTTTTTAATTATTAGTTTTATTCAAAATACAATTAAATATAATTTAGAGCTTAGTAACGGGTGAAAATTTAAATATTTTCCTAATAAATGAAAAAAAAAAAAAAAAAAAAGAGAAAATCAGTGTATTAAATTTTGATATATATTTAAAATTTTAGCATTTTCATGTTTTATATATGAAAATAGTAATAATTCGTGCATTCTCTGTCTAACAATTTAAGACGTATAATTAAATATCAGCGTTAACTTTTTTATTCTATAAATTATTCAAAGGGAGCTATATAGACAATCCATTATAAAATGCTTGGTTCCCCTTCAGTTTTTTTCATTTTTTGTTATAAAACAACGATTTATTATTAAAAATTTAACTGCTTTTTAGTAATTTTAGCATACTAGTTTTCAATTAAAGTTCTTTATGGCTAAAATATCAACTTTCAAAATATTGTTTAAATTATGCAAAGCAAAAAGAAAAAAAAATTTTTTTTTTTTTTTTTTTTTTTTATGATATTTAAATACTGATGAATTATTTGTCGATGTTACAGGCGAGAGATGCCAACTTCAAGATCACTGTGCATCAACTCCGTGTTTGAACGGTGCCATATGCACCTCGTTACCCACTGGGTACAAGTGCACCTGTCCACCTGGGTTCGTAGGGAAAACTTGTAGTGAAGATGTGGAGGAATGTAAAGACGACCCTTGTGTTAAAGGACTTTGTTTTAACACTCCAGGATCTTACAAGTAAGTTTTGCATGCAGATTGTTACACAAAAACTGTCCAAAATACCGACACAAATTTATGATACCAAAGCTTATATTTAAAGCCATATAGACAACATGACAACATTAGCATTTATATCACAAAACACTTGATGGGACTTACATAAATAACTTTAGTTTGTCTCAAAACCCAACTGTAGCTCCGTACCAGTGATCAGAAATTTTTTATTTATGCAACCAGCACATTTTTATACTAATTTTTGCATGTTTCTGACGTCATAAACATGAATTGTCACGTAAATTGCATACTTGACAGTTTTTTCATGCTCTCTCGTGAGGCTACATTAATAATCTGGTAAAAATTGTCATCAGTTTTGAAGATCCCATTTTGTATTTATTCATTAAAAAGCACATGTTGTTTTATGTGGTCTATCGTTTTAAATATAGGTATATGCTTATTTTATGATATTTCTTACTCTTGGCTAAATTTACGGTGCACGAATAATTGCGTGACTTTTTAAAGAATGTGAATTTAAAATTTGATTTTTATATATTTTTTTAAGCTTAAAAATTAGAGAAATGCATTTTCCAAAGATGTTATCTAATATTTTTATTTCCTTACTTTCTGTGCTCGTATTAAAATTACCGCGATGCGTCACCAAGATAATTTATTTTATCGAAAAATCGTGTGCTTTATATGGCCACAAATGTATCGTGATTTTTAATATGTTTTTGACCTACAAATTACCATAAGAAAACATCGATGTAATGCCTTTTTAACAATAATAATAGTATTATGGTAAACAGATTTAAAAAGAGGTGAAAATTTTCAGTTAATTCGATATCAATATTCAAATCATGCCAGTTTTACGTAAATTTTGTTTCGTGAGTAATTTTTGTATCAAAAACTCATTGATTGATATTTAATAGACCATTGAACCTATTAATTACAAATTTAAAAAGGTTAAATATTTTTGTTTAATAAAACCTCTGACATTAAAAGGTTATTAAAATAAAATACCCCTTAAGGTCTAAAATGCTACCGTGTTTATATATGATAATAAACCTTAATTTGTGCTCTGTTTTTTTATCTTTTTTTCTCATCACGACTTTTTAACATAAAATATATATATATTTTTTTTACAGAAAAAAAAATCACAAAAATGATGAGCTATATTTTTATGATGTATACACACAAGAAATTCACGCCTAATCGTGATACTGCTGTATTTTAAATATTATCATTTTTTTTTTTTTTTTTTTTTTTTTTTGGTTCATTGAAAGAGATAGCTAATAGGCTTGCATGCGTAATCTGTAGGGTCATAGGTCACTTTTTTTTTTTTTTTTTTTTTAATAAAAAAAAATGTTAGTTTAAATGAATGTTTACGTTAGCATGGTCGTTTGAATCAGTAAAAAGGGTCATTGAGTTCATCTTTCGGTCATTTTTAAATATACATTTTTTTTTATAGTTTGAAATCATTGAAATTTTATAGATATAGTTCAAAAAGGTTAAAAATATTCAATAATTTTTTAAAAGTTTTTCTTTCTTTGATATGCAAATACGTATTAATTTAACGTTATTTAAAAAAAGCCATACAGTGAATGTGATTTATTAAATTAAACATACTTTTTAAGAATCCTTTGGTTAAATAAAGGTATAGGTTCGAGCCACTGCTGGGTGCGTACGTGAAGTGTGAGAGCACAACACGTTGCACGATGCATGTTTACATGCATTCCATGACGACGCACAGTATTCGGGAGGTGCATGATTGATGTAATTGCACCGACCAGCCTGCCTAGATGTTTCCACGGTATCTCTAGGCTGTGTCATGGCGAATGCCGGACTGTGTACTTAGGCCGTGGCCGGCCCGTGTGTGCTTTTCCATTAATTTGGAAGTCCTTACCTGTCGATAAGACAATTTGACTGGGATTGATGTATAGCACAATATGGCAAGCAATAAAAAAAAAATTATAAAGGTAACAAATTGAGTACTGAAATAAATTAAACGTATGCGCATCAACTTTCACGAGAAACTTGATATTTTAAATTAAAATTAATTTTATTTTAACAAAGTAATTTTAATTTTAAAATATAATACAATTTTAATTTGCAACATAAATAAAGTGAAACTTGTATTGCTAATTTTTTGTGGCATGTGCATTTTTTTATTAAAAAAAAAGCCCCGAGGGAGAATAATATATTTTAAATTAATGAGATATGTGTATCTATATGGGTGGAGATGGACTGTATAATGTAGGCCCAGATTATCCTATGCCTTATAGTATTTAATACTAAAACGATAAGAGAAAGGCGGAGAAAGGGAGGAGTTCTTTCTTAATATAAGATGTGGTTTAGTGTAGGAAAACTAGCGCAAGTATAACATTTATTTTTCTTGAGGTTATGACTTTTTTTTTTTTCTGCTCGCAGGAATAACTTATATACTTCTTTTATCGTCTTTTGCCTTAGGTTATATAGCAAATAAAATGAATTTTAGAAAATTATATTCTATATTTAATTCATTGTATTTTATATAATTATTAGTTGAAAATATTTAATATTAAAAAAATTATATTTTTAAATATTTATTATTTAATAATTATTTTAATACTAAATTTATATATATGTATATATATATATATATATATATATATATATATATATATATATATATATATATATATATATATATATATATATATATATATATATATATATATATATATATATATGTTTTAAATTATATAAATATTTTGTTTATTAATAAAAATTAATATATAAATATAAAACAACAATTTAATTTTAAAAGTGTTGCATTTAATGTTCCTTTCATTACTTGAAGCTGAAGATGGATGGATGTTAGAAAATGACTATTGGAATTATTAGCTATTTACTTTTCAGTATTAAAAAATTCATTTCAATTTACTGTTTATGGTAAGCAAAGAAACATTGATAGACGATTTAAATTTTTTGTAGCAACGGGAAAACCATATTGTAGAGCATAAATTGTGATTTTTTTTCTTTCTTTCAGAGCATCAATTGAGAATTTGATAAAAAGTTTCAGTACAAAACCATAGTGTCTGAAAGAATGCAAAAGATGAAATCGTTTTTCCTCTCTTTATATTTTTCCTTACAAAGATTATAAAATTTGTGCCTTACGGCCACCACGATTGCATGCATAAAAAAAAGACTCCGTTACTATTATTTTATATTTCAACATTATTTATTTGCACAGAATTTTTTTTAGAATGTATCATGTCTGTTTTGTTATAAATTATGACTTCAATTTATTCATAAATAGTCACTGGATTGTGGAATTATTATAATGATCTATATCGGAAATAACTTTGGTATCGAATCATTTATAATACCTGGTTTTAACTTTTATTTAGTAGAACTATTTTTAACTATATTATGATATCTCATTAAATAATGAAATTCAAGTCTGTTCGTGTTCTGAAAAACTACGGTTGCAAAAATATATATTTTATTACTTAAAAAACAGTCAAATAACGAGATACTTAATATTATTTACATATGTGTATTTCAGTGTTCTTTTGTCATATTTTTAACCCAATTTTAACCCACGACTTTGGGCTCTAAGCTATTGTCAACACTGAACCTCGCCCTGTCATTTTTTTAAAGACAAATTTTTATCTGAGTGGGTGCGTTTCATCAAAGCATTTAAGTCACCAGTAGAATTTTTAACTATACTTATAGAAAAGAAAGGGGTTTCGAATTCTTCAAACCTTTAGAAATGAAAGTGTTTTCATAAATCGCACCCTTTTTTGTTATCAAATAATACACATTTATCACTAACGCAAGGAAAGTATAAATTACGTAATTTATGCTGCATTTATGTCATTATAGCATAAATAATGCTAAATTAGAAAAAACATTCATGTACACTCCCCCCGAATAAATCTGACCGCAGCGTTCATGTCTCTAAGGAAACTTTAACGCGACCGGTCAGATTTATGCGGGGGGAGTGTACAACATAATATCTATGCTTTGTAACATCTAGTTATTATGAAATAACATGAATTATGCTGTATTGAACAAATTTTGCTAAAAAAGAGCTAGCATAATTACGTAGCTATTTTTGTCCATTATGCTGCGAGGATTTTCTACGTTGCTTTGTCGGGCGTCCAAATCCCCAAATAGTAAGTTTAACGCGCGCTAAAAGAAAGAAAAAATAAAGTCAAATATTGAACACTTTTCTAACACAATTAAGCTAATTTTAAACGTTTAGAAACTATTATTTTTAAGTGGTCATTTTACTTTATTTAAATCTATTGTCTGCTAAACAATTTAAAACAAGTACTTCAATGTGGGCTAGTACACTTTCAAATTGTCTATATGGAAGCAAATATTATTATTGTGCAAAAATGCAATTAGATTCTAAATTATGTTTTATTTAATATTTATAAATTGAATCATAAATTTATTTAAAATAGTAGGTCATATAACATTATGATTTTTTTATTTAGAATATAATTTTAGAATAATAAGTTTTTTTTTTTTTTTTTTTTTTTTTTAGATTTTTGTAATATAATAAAAATATATCAGTAAATTGCGATTAACTAAACATTTATTTGTAAAATACTAGTTTTATTTGTAATTTGTTAAGGAATGCATATTAGAAATATGAAATTTCTAACATGTACACCTATTAAAATATACATTTTTAAAAATAATCAAGTTTAATTTTTATTTGACTTGAAATAATATTAATGTAATGAATGAACCTTGATTAGAATAAACTTGTTGACCAAAAATTTTCCAGGTTCCTGGGGTTTCGATAAATTAGAATATTTACTGTTAAAACCAAAATAATACATTTTATCATCCACAAATTTCAATTTATTATCCAATTATGATTTCATAAAGGGTGTTTGAATTTATTTAAAAGTCGACGCGATATGTGAGTACTAAATAACATGGGCTGATATGGGAAAATGACTCATTTTGTCAGTTTAAAAATACTTAGCAATATATATTTTTTCTATCAAGTTGATATAGGGTGTATGCATTCATGTTAAAGTCGACGCCATGCTGGATAACTTAATAACATGGGCCGCATAGGAAAACAACTCATTTTGCCAGTTTAAAAACACTTTGCAATATTTTTGAGAGCATTGATGTAAATATGTTGAATTAGTATCTCAAGTATGTGAGAAAAATAACAATAACAAAAAATTAACTGATATCCCAAAAAAAAAAAAGTTTAAATGAAGTTTGTCCTATTCTGAGCAATATTATTCACTACTCCAGTATGGCCTCCAAGCGCACTAAATATGACGTCATGCGCAAACACCCTATAGATTTTCAAGTATGCGAGAAAAATAGTATAACTAAAAAAACTTACTAATTTTCCAAAGAAAATAGCCATATTGTCTTATGCTGAGCAATGTTATTTAAATGCACCATTATGGCGTCGAAGCGCATTCATTATGACGTGATACACGTGTGACGTCACAGATACGTAGAGTGACTTTAGAAATATTCTGGTCAGATTTCACTCCCACGAAGTCAGTCTCTCTCCATGTTACTCGTGGTCGCTCCAAGCCTGATACAAGTTTTCCTAAGTATACTTGTATGCATGTTTATTATTATAGTGAATGTCGTGACCTATCATCCATCGTGACCTCCTCAGGGCGTGGACCAATAGGAGGCGTGGTCATATTGTCACGTGATCTAATATCGTATAGGTCATTGGTCAAAATAAAACAGGATTTTTATATTAAATAGGAGGAATGATCAATTTGTTATATTAAAAAGAAATTTGCATTTTTTTCATCTTTAATTTTTTTTTGTAGGTTATATTTGATTAATTGAATTTATTCTCTCATTAATACTTTAATATTTAGAACGCATGTACTATCTTTTTTTTTTTAAAGTTTCCTCAAGCTTATTAATTTTTAGTATTGTAAATGTGGAATAATAAATGAAACCATAATTATTATTATTTTTTATTTTATGAAAAAATCGTTTATAATTTTTGCATATTCGAAATAGATATAGTACTTTTTCAATGCATATATCATATTATTTGGATTTAATTACTAATTTTAAATAAAACCAATAATTTTAAAAGTCTAGTTTGTATTTTTTACGTAAAAAAAAATAAATAAAAAAATAAAAAAAACGCAGCATTGAACACTTGCTATACTGTAGAGCACAAATGTTATTTTGCAATAACATAAGTAATTATGCTGAAAATCTTAACTATTATGTTATGTAGTATAATCACTGTATACAATATAGCATAAATTATGATGCTATGCATATATAAATATTGCTGCATTGAGCTAGCATAACTATTACGTTTTTAAGTTGGTTCGTGCTAGGAGACTTTAATGAATGCAAGACTCATTAATGTCAAAAATTGAATACAATAAAATTTATTTTTAAAAGCTTATTTTTTTTAGAACACAAATTTCCTGGAATATCAATTCTTCTATTATAATTTAATAACATATAAAAATTATTATTTTCGCCATGTAATATAATGTACAAGTATACAATATAAAAAAGTTAAACATGTTATGTTTTTGCTATACATACTATTACGTTATGAATTTTTTGGCTGCATACTTGCATTTGGGTGTGTACATATAATACCACCCACATAATACTAATAAAGTCTATTTTTATATACATATTACATATTAAATTGAACTTTATCAACTTTATGTAAAGAATATGACCCTCCATAAGTTCATAAGGTTGCTATTTTTATAGAATTTAAATTAAAGTTTAACGTTTTGTATCATTTTCACATGAAATAAAGACCCTTTTTTATATTTTTAAGGTTGATTTTTATATTTAATAAACTTGAAATATGAACTTAATGATGTTATAGAAAAACTATACAACATATTTTATGACTTTTACTGATTTTTCTATATAATAATTATATACCTTTTTCCGTCCATTTTTGTACCAAAGGTTTTATGTTTTTTCATGGTATTCTCTGTTAATTGTAGTCATCAAAGAGGTGTTTTATGATCATTTTTCTTTTGTTTTATGTTTTTTTATTGTTAATAACTCATTAAAAATCTTTTAGTGTCATATTTACGTTCAAATTATGTAATTAAGATATTTATCAATGCTTTTTTTACTGTTGAATGCATTTTTTTTTTTTTTTTTTTTTTTTTGCTTCTAAATAGGAAATTTTAACATTTTAAAATCAAGGAAAATATCATATCTCGATATTAATTTTTTTAATAACAAATAAATAATAAAAATAATAAGTTTTTACTCTAAAGTAGTATACTCTTGTCTCAGTCAAGTAATTATTAACTTATGGATGTAAGAATGTGAAATTAAATCATTATTTTTGACCCTTTCTTCATAAAAAAAAATAATAATAAAATAAAAAAAATGAGCCACTTAAAGCATCACTAATCATTAATCAATTATAATATTGATTAAAAAGCACTTTTCTTCCTCTTTTTTCTTTTAAACTAATTTTTTGAGACAGCTAATTAAAAAAAACACAAAACTTTCACAAAGAAATTAATTGAATTAAATCGTCTTTTTTTTTTTTTTTTTTTTTTTTCCCCTTACACATAAGAAAATTAATGAAACTTGCGTTTCAACTTCCGACAATGTAAATTACCGCATGATACATTGTGTGGTTTAAATATACAGTGATCGTGTTAGATTCTCAACTATCGGTCTTTTTTTTTTCTTTTACTTGATGAAATAAGAAAACAAAGTTGAAGTATTTAAGTAGGTAAGAGAGCAAACGGAGAGACTGACAACGGCTACTAGTTCTTTTTTTTTTTTTTTTTTTTTTTTTTTTTTTTTTTTTTTTTTTAAACTTGCTGCTTTACTTCATTTTCATGGTAGTATAGTCACGAAAGATACTTCTATATAACTGAAAAGTGTGGACAGAAGTAAATCAAGTAAATTTTAATTCCTAAATCTATTAAAATATTCAAAAATAAAAATTAAGGTTTTTAATTTGGTGATTTCTAATTTGGAAACAGTTTGATTTGAATTATTAAAGTTAATTGAAAATACTTACAAAACTTACTAAAATAGTAATGCTATTCGTAAACCCTGTTCTCTGCATCAAAAATGACGATCGCCTATCGTTATTCAAATGGAATGCTCATTTTTTGGTGCAAGAGAACAGGGTTTACGAACAGCATTAGTGTTTTTAAAATGCACTCAATTGCAATTTAATGGTGGATACTGATCTGTGGATAGCGGTTAAAAGCACGTACACAAATAAACACTTAATAATTATGCTAGCTCATTTTCAGCACAATTTGTTCAATACAGCATAATTTATGCTATACTGCATAATAACTATACCTATAACTATGCATAAATATTAAGTTATTCTATTTCAGTATTATATATATGCTATAATGACATAACTTCAGCATAAATTATGTAATTTATTCTTTTCGGGTCCAGGTTTTTCGTGATTTTTAAGAAATCTACTGAACTTAGGCTGAAAATATTTAAACGAGAGGGATACTCGACACTCTAAAGAAAATTTAAGAATATTTTACCATCGCCAATAACATCCATTTATCTCGTTATAACTACATGCAATAATCTTATTAAAGGAAATGAAAATTGAGCAAGATTTTTAATAAGCATAAAAAAGTAATATAAATATATATGTTGCACCTGATATAATTATTAATGTAGTTGATATAGTAATTTTCTTTCTTTCACTCCTATTTAAATGTCGTTAATAAAGTAAGTGCTATCATTTGTTGTATTAAATGTAGGACGTACGGCATTACTTTTGCTTTGGATGCTGCATGGCTGGAGTTGACCTCTAGTTATACATTACAACTTTTCAGACCACAATTGATGCAAAAAAAATAAAATTGTCTTCTCTTTTTTGTTACAATGTATGCAGTATCTGAACTACTTTATAATGTACACGTATTTTATACAGTGACATTTTAATGCTTGCAAACGTTAGAAAGGTTAGTGATGCATTTCTATAAGTGAACACAAAAAAAAATATATAAATGAAAAATTGCTTTAAATTTGAGATCTATGAAAAGTAGATTAAATTCACAATTTTTAGTTTAAAAGAAAATTCTTTTATATTTATGTTTTATGATTTTCCTAGGGTGTGTACGCATGACGTCATTCTGAATGCTTTTTGATGCTCTTCTTGAGCAATGAATAACAATGCTCAGCATAGGACAAACCTAGTTTTTGGCTATTTTCTTTGGAAAATTAGCTATTTTTTGGTCATTATTATTTTTCTTGCATACTTGAGGTACTAATTCAACATGTTAACAGCATCAATGCTCTCAAAAATATTGCCAAGCATTTTTAAACTGGCAAAATGCGTCATTTTCCTATACTGACCCATGTTATTTAGTACTCACTTATGACGTCGACTTAAACATGAATGAAACCACCCTATATATTAAATAATACTATTTCTTTATTAAAAATTTTAAATATCAAAAATAGTAAATAAAATATATTTATTAATTTACTTTTTTTACAATAATGAAATTTAAAATTATTAATTATTTTTATATTTCTATTTAATTTTTTAATTTTTTTTTATATAAATTAATAGCAACCTCGTTCACAACCTCCAGCTATTATCAAAATTGATAATTTTTTTTCAAGATTTTTAGTTGGTTGTGCAACAATCCATTTAAATAAATTTCTAGTATAATTTTGCTATTTCTATACAAAAACCATTATTTTTTTGACAATACATAAGATTTCCACTTTAGAATATGTCGTAATATTCTACCGTACCAGGCACATATATATATATGATAATTTTTGGTCCATCTATATTCATTCTCTTTTCTATATGAAATAAAGTGGAGGGGGCGAGCGTGTGAAAATTATATTACTCTCAAGACGAGGGCGGAGTCTTTTTTTTCAGTACAGATATCTCTTTCACTTCTTATTTATAAGTGACCAACAATTACTTTCCAATTTAATATAATTATAAATTTACTTTATACATACCTAATTAATGATTTTTTTTCTTCTATTCATGTATTTTTAATGATGTATATTTTATTGTGTTGCGAGGAATTATAATAAGAAATAATAATTATATTGAAATCTAGTTTTAGATTTGGTAATATTGCCATGCTCTTTTTTTTTTTTTTTTTTTTTTTTTTTCTTTCATATAAGTTAATTTAATTACTTACTTATAGTGAAAAAATGACCACACAATAATCATAATTTCTCGATACCTTTTTAATAGTTTAATTGGCCTGAAAAAGGAACGTTTTAATTGCAAGTAAAAGGCACTTTGGTTATTTTAGCCCACGCAATTAGCATCTCCTTATTTTTCTTTCGATTCTATGTGTTCATGTTAAAGACGACGCCATGTTAGATAACTCAATGGGCCAGTATAGGAAAAATAACTCATTTTGCAAGTTTAAAAATATTAAACAATATTTTTGAGAGCATTGATGTTTTTAATAGGTTGAATTAGTATCTCAAATGTGAGACAAATAAAAAATCAACCAATTTTTTTAAAGAAAATAGCCAAAAATAAAGTTTGTCCTATGCTGAGTAGTTTAATGTTATTCCCATTGCCATTTTCAATACTAAGCGATCTTTTTGAGAGCATTGATGCTGTTAATAGGTTAAATTAGAGTATTTTAAGTATGCGAAAAAAAAAATTATAATTTCCCAGTTATAAACGAAGTATATGCTGAGCAATGTTATTCATTACTCCAGTATGGCATCCAAGTGCATTAAATATGACGTCATGCGGATACATTAACTTATTTTAAAGTGCAAAGGTGTTTTAGTTTCAATTTATTATTATAATATATATTTATAAAAAGGTGGACATATTATTTATAAAAAATATGAATAAAAAAAAAAAAAAAAAAAAAAAAAAACGTTCACATTGTGGGTAGTAATTGATTTTTACCTAAAAAAAAAAAGAAAAAAAAAATAAATTGGTACTCAATTTGATCACCGTTATTTATGAATATTGTAGTCAGCGTTAAAATGGCTTTCAAATTGGTATTCACCGCAGTAAAATTTTACATAGCTTGAGAATCTGATGACCAAAGAAGAAGAAAAAGATAAAAGAAGAAGAGATGAGAAAATTAGAGATAATTCTAAACTGACTTCTTTAATCCTTAAATAGCATATAATTCCTTTTTTTGTTATTATTATATAATATTTTAAATATACATTAATCTGTAGAGAGAAAAAAAAGTAAAATTATTTTCCCACCAAAAGAATTTTTACTTTTTAATCATAGTATTTTTTTTTTTAAATATATAAAGTATCCCCTAAAGGGTATATATTTTTAATTAATAATATTATTTTTGGAGTTACAGAAGTCATGAAAAATGACTCAAAACTATCGTTTTTATTTGAAAAATGTAAAATATTCACATAGGAAAACTGAGATGATATTTTGGAAGCAGTAAAACGTCAATAAATAGCGATTACATTTTTATCTTTTTGTTTTTTTTCTCTCTCTCTCTCTCTCCATCTCGTGCCACAGAAAACATTTCCCATGCTTAGCAAAAATTGTCCCCAGGCTGGGCTAAACGTGCGGCCCGCTATATTCGTGACTATCGCACATAAGGCTTACTTTTATATCAAATCATATGAAAAACGTCACTAATTTACTTAAAACACAGAGATTTCCCTCATAAGGGTCCATTTAATACTAAATACACCAAGAAATTCAACTTTATTGAAACTAGTGACATTCGTGATTTTGACATAAGTATTATTTTCATATGTGATTGTTATATATTTTGATCCTTATAGAATGATATAATATACTTAATATTATGATCAGGTAAGTCCTTAGGCTGTCATGTTATACTATTTTTTTTTTCTCTCGTGATTCTATAATTTTTATTTAATACCTACTTATTTTGTATATAAATTCAAACTTTAGTCTTATTTTCTTACACATTATTAGAAAAAGAAATCGGTCTATTTAATCTTTTCTGAAACACAGTCCCTTTTTTTTATCCAAACGAATTAGAAATAATATTTAAAAATTGACAAGTTTCGGAAAGAAGAGTACTTCAAACGTTACTTCCGTAAGTAGCGTCTAGTTAATCTCATGTTCAGCTTGTTTATTTTATTGTATAGCAACAAATTTATATATTTTTTTTAACGAGATATTAGCTTTTGTTTCAAGATACGGTAAATTTTCAATGAGAAACTTAAAAATCATATTCAATATCCATTTTTAAATAAAACCGATAGAAAAAAAATCCTGAAATTCAGTTGAATTATTTCTGATTTACTTTATAATACGTGAATTTGTTTATTTTTCTTTTTAAAAATCATTGCATTGGCTAGCGGCTAGAGGTATAACTGTAATTTAAGCTATATAATACTCCAGGCTGTATTACACTGTAATATAGTTCAGATACTGTAATAATTTTTTTTGTGAGTATATATATACAGGTGATTAAAATTTAGATATGGGGCAAGTCGATTTTTCGTCGACAATAATTTAAATGAATTATTCAAAAATCTAATAATATAATAATAAAAAATAAATTTATAAAAAAAAAAAACTCCAAACTTTTGTAAAATATACACTTAAACACGATGAAAATAAATTACGTAATTTATGCTGCATTTGTGTAAAATTAGCTTGTTACCAATTTGAAATGGCTCAAATATTTCACGACTTTTACTAAAATTTGTTTTATTGTTGCCAACTTGTTGATAAAATTTGTTTTTCCATAAGAAAAGCTTAGAGTAAACAACTTAAAACAAAAATGAAAAATAAAAATCTTATCCAAGTGGTGAATTTTTATCATATATGTGCAATAACTTGGGTTAGTTTTAAATTATCAAAAAATTATAAATATAATTTTTATGCTAAATGTTGATTTTTTATTAACAAAAATTGTAACTGACTGTACTCTGTTAAACAGTTGGGTTAAATGGAGAGGTTTATGATTTCGCCCAATAAAAGCCGTTAATTATTATTATCAGCAGGGCCGGCTTGGGGTACGTTGGCCCGGTCTGGCAATCTGGGAATTGGCCCGCATAGGCTGGGGGGTCTGGGGGGCTTAAGCCCCCCAGGTTGCGCCGCAGGCGAAAATTTTTTTTTAAAAGGGGGCGTGGCACTGGTTTTTACGCTAATTTTGAATTAAATTTTAATTTTACACATTTTTTAAAATAATGTAGAACACTATTATATTGAAAAATAAGTGTGCAATTGAACCATTACATTTTTTTGATTATACTACGATCTACATGACATGACCTTCGTCCACCTTAAAAAATATATTAGACAAAAATTGATGTACGTACGTATGATAGAAAACAAAACTATATTGAAGGAATAATTGTTATAATGATTTACTTGAAAAATGGAGGGGGGGGGGGGAAGAGAAAAAAAGGGGGAGCAGAACAGGGATTTGTAAATTTATAATTATAGGTGTAAAGAACTTGAAAAATTTTCAAATTGTTTGACTTGAAAGAGCTTGATTTCGAGCTTCAATTTGAAAAAAACGAGCCGTAACTTCGGGAAATCAATATTTAGGCCAAAATTAAAAAAAAAAAAAAAAAAAACTCATTTCTCATTATATAAAAAAAGTTATTTTTATTTTGAAGACAAAAGTTGTAAATTATTATTATTTTTAGGTATTAACAATTGATTTTACATGCTATAGAGAATTATAAACATTGTACTAAAAAGAAGGGTTTAATTGAAACTGATAATTAAAAAAATGATATCACTTCTTTTTAAATAATAAAAAAAGTGAGCTATTTTTCAAAGTACCTTTGAATTTTTTTTAATTAATTTTTTTTTTCATCAGAACCAAAGGCCCGCAAAAGCAAAGTCCCGATCCAGGAGCCCGCGGACTAACTTGTACGGCCTTATGCCTAGCTGGCCCAAGTGCATAAAAAATATAGTTGGCTTGCAATGATCTCAATGCATTTTTTTTTTAGTTACAATAAAAATGCGCATTCCAAGTAATTTGTGTGCATGCATCATAGATTAAATTCATATGATACAAAATCAAAATTAAAAAAATATGCGGGCAAAGGTTTTAAAGTTTGGTTGTTTTTTCTTCTTCTTCTTCTTTTTCTTTTTCTTTCTTTCTTTTTTTTTTTTGTTATTTCTTTCTTTCTTCCTTTTTTTTTTCTGGCCCGCTTGGCCCGCAATGACGTTGGCCCGGTCTGCGATCGCAGACCTCGTCTTATGGCCAAGCCGGCCCTGATTATCAGAGTATAGTTTTGAATAACTAATGCTGAATTAGCTACAGAACAATTTTCAAGTGTATTTTTGTCCGTAAATTAAAAATTAAATACTCTGACGATAATACCTGAATATGTCATAAATAAGTCAGAGGACCATGATGTAAGTGGGTATGTGTACCTTTTTTAGCCTCGTAATAAAACCATTTATTATTATCAAAATATCATTTCACAATGTATAACAAAAAAAGAAAGAAAAATCTTCAATTTTAAATCACATTTATATATTTTTTGATACAAAATGTGATTGAAGGTTTTGTTATTATTTTGTCTCTATTGAGTCATAACAATGATAATCACAATAAGGAGTGCCCGCAAGCTGCCATGAATTAGAATCGTGAGTCATTTAAGCCGGACCTACCGTGATAACTGCTTGCATTTCTAAATAATCTTCTTATAAGAAAAGCACTTTTCTCTCTCAAATTTCATAATAATAGAGTTGGTTGCAATTTACTGCGCTTCTCAATCTTTTATAATACATCTGTCTCTTTTTATGACGTAAAAATTAGGAATATTATATATCTTTAATTTGTTTATGTTGCGTATTTGATTGGTCCATACAGACTTTGTTTATCAGTGTTATATATTGCTTTATTTCAACTTTGAGTCCAAATTTTTCTAATCATAGCATGGAGCAAGGTTTGTACGACCTCTGTGCTTTTTAATTGGTTACCAGAGAAAAACATAAGCATTTATATCACAAAACACTTGATGGGACTTACATAAATAACTTATTAAGTTTGTCTCAAAACCCAACTGTAGCTCCGTAACAGTGATCAGAATATTCGATTTATGCAACCCATAAAACATTTTTATACTAATTTTTGCATGTTTCTGACGTCGAAGCGCATTCAGTATGACGTCATGTGCATACATTCTATAACTTTTGATGATAATAAATAAACTAAACGAAAATACTGGTCTCACTTAAATCATCCAATTTAATCTTAAAGGCATAGAAAACATGAAAACATTTGCATTTACATCACAAAACACTTGATGGGACTTACATAAATAACTTTAGTTTGTCTCAAAACCCAACAGTAGCCCCGTAGCAGTGATCAGAAAATTTAGATTTATGCAACCCGCACAACATTTTCATACTAGTTTTTGCCTGTTAATGACTTCATAAACAGGAATAGTCACGCAAATTGCATACTTTACATATTTTTCAAGCTCTTTTGTGGGGCTACATTAACATTCTGGTAAAAAATATCATCAGATTTGTAGATCCCATTTTGTGTTTAGAACATGTTGTTTCAATGTTTTCTATGCCTTTAAGGCGTTGTACTGCGAAAAGAGTTTCGTCAGTAAAACCCATTCTATTTTCATATTCTTGATAAAAATTTGAATATAAATTAAGTAACATGATTGATTCTA
Source organism: Ecdyonurus torrentis (assembly GCA_949318235.1). Lineage (NCBI taxonomy): Eukaryota > Metazoa > Arthropoda > Insecta > Ephemeroptera > Heptageniidae > Ecdyonurus > Ecdyonurus torrentis. Next base: position 24,237,985 of record OX439135.1, read on the forward strand.
AAACTGGGAATTTTCACGTGACTTTCAAGCTAACTATATATATAAAAAAATATATATAAAATTGTAAGGCGAGTTTGGCAAAGAAATTGATATGCATGCAATGTTGTTCTCTCTACCTTTCTATATTTTTTATATTCAATTATTCATTTAACGTACGAAACATCAATTTTATAAACACAGGTAGTTGGTGTACTCTCGGCGACATTAAAATCTTCATTTTGTAGACTTTTTTACTTTTTTTTTTTTTTTTTTTTTTTTTTTAATAATGGTTTTAGTTACTTTATTTTAAGTCATTAAATACATTTTATATTTAAAATAATAAATCGGGGGAAAAAAACACAGGCATTTTACATCACAAAACACCTGATGGGACTTACGTAAATTACTTTAGTTTGTCTCAAAACCCAACTGTAGCGCCGTAGCAGTGATCACAAAATTTCAATTTATGAAACCCGCACCACGTTTTTATATTAATTGTTGCATGTTTCTGATGTCTGAAACCAGAATAGTCACGTAAATTGCATACTTTATCATCACGCTCTCTTGTGGGGCCGCATTTACATTCCGATTAAAATTGTCATCAGTTTAGGAGTTCCTATTTTGTGTTTATTCATTAAAAATCAAAAGTGAGGTCTATTACTTTTAATATTTCATGTTATACACTTAATAACGTGTAAAATTTTATTCTACATTTTTATGGAAATGCCCTCGTAATGTATATCAAGCGTTGCGCTAATTCAAGTCTCCACATAGTTAGAATAAATTACGTAAAACAAGCTGCATTTATTTCATTAAAAGCTCAGTTGAAACAGCATATAAAATTAATGCTAAATAAAATAGTATTTAACTAGTATGATTATGTTATAATTAATAAATTTTGCAGGAAATATGCCAATCCTGACTTATTTTCTTATTTATTATTGTACGTGGCTTATGCATGATAATTATGAATAGTATGAACTTATAATATAGAATACGATTTTATGTATCCTTTTTGCTTCCAATATTTTTACGCGTGTAAAATAAATAACTTCTCACCCATTTTTTATTGGCGTAAAAGCCTAAATGATAAATTATTTTAAAATTAAATAATAATATTTATTATTATTATTATTTATTAACAATACAAAATTACTATTTGGAATCTTGAGTTCCAAATTTCCTTTATTTTTTCCTACAATTTTTTATAGATTAATACATTAATATTCTAAATAAAACTAATATTTTAAATATTAATTAAAAATTTGTTATAAAATTCAAACCAGTATTATTTTAGTAAAATGTAGTTACTTTTTTTTTGTACATAGTAAAATTTCATGTTAGCTTTTTTTTAAAAAAAGAAAACAAGTTCTTATTTTATCACATGCTGGTCCAGCAGCATCTCTGACGATGTAACATCTTCAAAAGATAATTTTTTTTTTTTTTTTTTTTTTTTTTTTTTTTGTGAACATACAAAAGCTTTTTTTGAAAGCATGCCTGTTAAAATGTATTATATACCGAGCAAGACACTTTTTATATATTTAATCTTGAACATAATGTGCGATAAGGTAAACGAACTTGGGATGTTTTTAGAAGATATTTTTTTTATACTCTATCATGCTTCATTGCTTTTTTACGTTCATTTAAATATGCTATTCTTCTATACACAAGGCTCCAATTGAAAATCATTATTTTGTGTGATGTCATTATAATGATCTTTTATTATAGCATAATTTTACGGTATACAAATTTAAATTATTTTATAAAAATAAAGTTCTGGTATATTTTGTTAAATATAGTTTTTATTATTGATTTTCAGCTCGTATTGTTGTTAAAGGCTTAGACAAGAAGAAAACATAAGCATTTATATCACAAAACACTTGATAGGACTTACACAAATAACTTGAGTTTGTCTCAAAACCCAACTGTAGCAGTGATCCAAAAGTTTCGATTTTTGCCATCCACACAACATTTTAATATTGATTTTTGCCGGTTTCTGACATCATAAACAGAAATATTCACGCAAATTGCACACTTTACAGTATTTTCACGCTCTCTCGTGGGGCTACATTAACATTCTGGTGCAAATTGTCATCAGTTTTGGAGATCTCATTTTGTGTTTAAAAAATATGTTGTTTCATGTTGTGTATGCCTTAAAAAAGTTTTCGGTCTTATATTTCGCAATTCATAATTTACCAAGTTACAATTCAAAATGTGAATAAATATTAGTTTTATCGTATATTACAAGTAAATATGTAAAAATAAATTATATTTATCAAAATTTACTTCTTAATAATCATAAAACGTAATTAAAAATTGCAGCACGTTGATCACATTATGATTATATTGACAAATATTTTCAATAATTAATATTATTTTTTAAATTATGTCATCTAATTTATGAATTTTGTCTACTAGGGTGTATCATGTACAAATTCTGATTGGTTTTATAGGCTTACATTAAAATTCATAAAATACAATATTTAATAATTAAAAAAATAAATAATAATTCAAATTGTAAAAATAACGTGAGTGTGCATTTAATAATTATATAATTTTCAATTGACATTCTTCGAGTAATCTTATATACAGATGCGATATTGCATATTATGTTATTATTACTTATATTATGAACTCAGCATAATTTTATTTCTCGTTATAATAATTTAATCCTTTGACTTCACTGATTTCTTATTATAGTTTATTCAACTCCACATAATATACAGACACTGTATTAAGAATACTTCATAATATATATATATATATATATATATATATATATATATATATATATATATATATATATATATATATATATATATATATATATATATATATATATATATATATATATCAGAAAAGGATTCTATAATGTATGATATACTCTGAATAGAAAGAAAAAAATCAACTCAGTTAAGATGCATTATAATTTGCCTTTCACCAATAAATTATTTACACCTTCGATCTTTTATGGGTGTGTTATATTTTTCTGTGGTCATCCATCGTGACGTCATCATGTATCACGATTATACATATTTATCTTGCACGTGAATTAGATCTGTGAATAAAATATTTTATTATGCTCGTACTGAAATAAATACGTAATAATTATGCTTGTTCATTTTCAACACAATTTGTTCTATACAGCATAATTTATGCTATAGTGCATAATAACTATGTTGCGTAGCATAATTATTATGTTGTGCTGCATAATTATTTTTCTTCTATAACATTATTTATGCTATAATGAGGTATAAATTACGTAATTTATTACTTCTGTGTGCATTCTGAAAAAGCTTCATTTTTCATCAATTTATTCCATTTTTTCGACTTATTATGTATCACTTTAAAAGTGCGTGGTAGAGGCCCCATTATTGGCATGTCAATGGCTTTTTAAGGGCTATTTAAAACAAAAAGTCCTATTCACAATTATCTTTGAGAAATATTAAGTTGAGAGTATTTTTGATGGCACCATTGAGTCCAATCGTAAACCCTTGGTATCCAAAATTTCAAGTCTCTAGCTTTATTGCTTGAGGAAATATTATTTTTTTTAAGTTTTGATTCACATAATTTTGTGCGAACAATTGAGTATGGATCATAGTTAGACAAAGCGAAAAAAATAAATAAAAAAAGAAATTAAATAATAATAATCCCAATAACAAAATAGCAATTTTATTATAAAGTCACTATATAGAATCATAAAAATCTGCATTTTTATAACTTAAAATGCAAATAAAACAATAATAATTTGAATAATAAATAATGACTGGAGCAGTAAAGTGTTTTTATATAAGTAAACATGCTTTAGTAATGCAACTTTATGGCTGTGTTTAATCTTTTAATTTAATGACGAAAATTTATTATTATAAAAATTATAAATAAAAAATTATAAATAATGACTTGTATAATTAATTTTTCTTTTTAAATTATTAACATTATTAATAATAATAAAGTTTTTTTTTTTATTATTATATTTTATTTAAAAAAATAATATATTTAATTTATTATTTTTTCCAGTAAGTCGTAGTATCGAATAAAATTTTCTCATTCGCGATATTTTGAATTTGATGTGATAATGACCTTTTCTTTCAATAATACTTCGTCATTCTCATACTCAAAGCTTTATGAAGCATTTTACGCAAACGATTATACCATGCTACTTTTATTTTTATTATTTCTATCAAAAACTCTAAAACGATTGGATATCGTGTTTGTTTGTTTGTTTTTTTTTTTTTTTTTTTTTTTTTTTTTTTTTTTAAAGGCATAGAAAACATGAAAACATTTTCATTTATATCACAAAACACTTGATGGGACTTATATAAATGACGTTAGTTGGTCTCAAACCCAACAGTAGCCCCGTAGCAGTGATCAGAAAATTTAGATTTATGCAACCCGCACAACATTTCCATACTAGTTTTTGCCTGTTAATGACGTCATAAACATGAATATTCACGCGCAAATTGCATACTTTACATTTTTTTCAAGCTCTTTTGTGGGGCTACATTAACATTCTGGTAAAAAATATTATCAGTTTTGTAGATCCCATTTTGTGTTTAGAACATGTTGTTTCAATGTTTTCTATGCCTTTAACTATAGCGTAACTTAAATATTTATAGTATACACAAATAATTCGTTTTTACAAACCAGATTTGTAGTATAAATTCTTTTATTTGTTTTGAATTCTTTTTTCGGAATAAAAAAACAAACTTTTATTGAAATCGAAACTTTTTTTGCTAATACGAGAATTTTGAAATGTTGGAAGAATTTATTCAATGTATTTGTAATGAAATTAGATTCACAGTTGGATATTTATATTCGAAATATTTTTATATACTTCTTCGTGGGTGTTTTTTTTATTTTAAACAAAACATTAACTGTGGAAATTGGAATATTTACATTTTTGTGTGTTGAAAAAAAGTTGATACCTTAGCGAATTACTTGTTTTTACTATGGCTATTTTTCCCCTATATTTTTTTTAACAATTGTGCCGCTTTTAGCATTGCACTTCAAGTACACGTGTGTATTGAAACTATAACAAAATAGTTCACTACAATTACTGTTTTTTCCCATAAAAATTAGTTGAGGTGGGATTTGAACTAAAGTGACAAAGAAAGAAAAATCTGAGATTTTGTACGTTGATACATTAGGATAAGGTATGTAAAAAATTTAGCAACTTTGAAGCGTCACCATGCTAGATTTTTTATTATTATTTGAAGTTTTATATAGTCCCATAAGATCCCATGTTTAATTCAATAATTATTTTCTCTCTTATCTGATAATCGCGGGTTCTGAAAATTTTATCATAGGTAGCTGTTACTTTTAACTTTTAAATAGTATCTTAAAATTAGACGTTTTCTTATTAAATTTTGAGATACAAGCGATTTAAATACAACCCTTCAGACTAAGAAAAAAAATTAATCAATCAATCGATTTTTTTTAATTACCAATACAGTATGGTAAATTGACATAAATATTGAGAGCAGTTTCTAATGTAAATACAAATCAAAGTTAAAAATCCAAGATAAAGAGGTTAAAATGAAAAATTGTCAACAGTTCACATAAATATTTAAAAAGAAAGTTGATTTTTTAAAAAAAAAAAATTAAAAAGATCGAAGAGAGAAAAAGTTAAGACATTTTTAATTAAAAGAAATAAAAATAAGTAATCTGGCTTTTGGGTTGTCTTGAATGTTAATTCTTTTTAACTAATAAATTCAAAGTGGGTGACTTTATAAGATTTGCGAGCACGATTAAAAACATGCTCGCTCATTAGTGTTTTAGTGCGAGTGTTACAGCAATTTTTATAGTCAGTGAAATTATACTATGGTTATGTTACAGTACATTTCTTATAAATGTAATTCTATGTATGTTTTTGTTTTAAAATATATGCGGAACACGTAATAAAATTTTATCATCAAGAAAGTTTAATTATTCATTGAGGGTTTATTTAATGATGTAGAACTTAATGCTCGTGTAAAATTACAAAGCAGATATTTTTCTGATATTTGACATGTAATTCTATTCAGTAAATTTTTCAAATAAAGGTCATCGGTTTAAAAATCCTTAAAAAAAAAAAATAATAAGAAATAAATCTGTCTTAAAATACGTAAAAGTATATGTCTTGTATTCTTCATTTAAATATCTCCGGAATTGTTGCAGTTGTTTTCTCAATAATCGCAAAATAATAATAATGATGAATAAAGAAAAATAAAGCTGTTTTTCCCCATAAGCGTAATGTTAAATAAAGGGACCCTCAGCTTTTCCCACGCGCTAAACCGATAATCTCTATTGTATTGATTCTTAGTTACGTTTCTATCGTTCTAAAATTAAAAAAAAAAATAATAATAATGAAAAAAGAAGTTGAAATTGTTCCATTTATGCATTAATCAAATTTTTTTTCAGTGCGTTGTAAATATTTTGTATTGTTTTTTAACGTTACATTTGTAAAATTGCATTTTTCAAAAGTTGCATTTAAAATATTTAAATATTTTAAATCTAAATAAATATTAAAATCTGATAAAGGTGTGAGATCACTTACAGTGTATAGGCATTTTGCCTTTTTCTCATCACCCGTTGGGTTACATTTACTTTATTTTTGTCTTTTTTTTATATATATATAATGTACTTTCTCATTTTAAACCCAATAAAGAACTATTATTATTATTATTATTATTATTATTATTATTATTATTATTAAAATAGTATTTAAAATTCTGAAAAAATAAATAATATTAACGTAAATAAATTTATCAAATAGCAAATTAAGTGATATAAGAATATTATGACGCAATAATTTTTTGTCATCTTAGAACCTTATTATCGAATAACATTGTGACTTTTTGTATAATGTCAAACTGCTTAACGAAATGATCAATATAGGTTTCAACTTGTAAAAAAAAAAGTGTCAATGTCTTTCTATTATAGATTTTGCACAATGGTTACGCTTTACACTTTTAATACCTTTTTTTTTATATAATTTTTGGATCATTTATTCCCTCAATAGTCACAATGATTAAGATGAAATGATAGAAGAGAAAAAAAATCAGTTTTATGTAACACCGCATGGCTATAAGAGTTCTTGACCAAGATTTTAAGGAAGCGTGGGAAACACTGGCAAGCCGGGGGGTAATGAGCCAAAAAAATCTAGTTTACTTTTTTTATATACCACAAGGACTAAAATTTAATATACTTTCATATCAATTAGAACCATCATATAATACTTCAATAAAAATATGCTTTAAGGGTTAAATTTATATTTTATTTTACATAAATATGTTTTGAAATGAGGAGTGAATATTAATTTTTCTTTTAAAGGAAAATTTGGGTTATATTAAAGAATATAATGGTATGTTTTGACATTTAAATATGATCCATGTTAACAGGTGGTACTAACTTAAAACATATGTAGACAATCTGGTGACGTGCTTTTAATTAGTTTGTTAGTGTTTTTTTTTTTTTTTTTTTTTTTTTTTTTTTTTTTTTTTTTTTTATTTATTTATTTTTTTACCGCAAGTTCCGGTAAAAAAATATGACGTGTAACTTGCAGAAAAAAATGTTGCTCATCCTAGAAAATATAAGGAAAAAAAGGATAACTTTATTTATATACCCCCTGCAAAGATGATTTTTTTCCCTCTTCTAAAATTTACGTAATAAATAATTTTATTTCGTTTAACAAAAAAGTAAATCGTATGTAATATCATTACTTTCAAATATTTGCATATTACTTTTATTGCTAATGTTGCATTGTTTATATTATTTTGTAATAATGCACTTTATTATCGTGTGATTGTTTTTTTAAAACTTTTTATTCTTATTATTACGTATTTAGTTAAGTGTTCATTAATTTAAAAATAAACTAATGCCTGAGTATTATATAAAAAAAAAGTGCATTTTCTAGAAACACTTTTAATTTTTCATCATTTTGCGTATTTTTTCCAGATTCTTTTAAGCACAATATTTTTTAATTTTCTTAAAAGGTTGCGGTAAGAAGCGATAAAAATCAGCAACCAATACTTAAAATAACATGACAGTTCTATTGCATGAGTGTGCAAAATTTACGCCTTTTCTCTCTCTCTCTCTCTCTCTCTCTCTCTCTCTCAAAATAGTAGATGATTTAAAAAATCTAGCTAGTAAGAACGTAAAAAATAAATAATAACGTTTTTTCAATATTCTATACAAGGATCTAATTTACTTTAATTTTATTTAAAACCTAAATTAATTGACTTAATTTGATTAAACAAAACTGTTCATGTTGTTTAATTACAAGTTTGCGTTATCTATTAGTATAATTACCATATAAGCTTTTGTAACGCTGCTGTAAATTTGTTTTTTCACAATTTGTGGAACGAAGGAAGCTTTTAACGCGTGAAGGTACACATGTTAATTTTAAAAAGTTACGCACTGTAAAATTACTTTTCTGTTTTTTCGTCTTTGTTTTGTAAGAGGAAATGAACCGTTGACATGCAAAAGTAATTTGGAAAATGCATTTTATAAATAATTACTTTTTTCTTCTCTTTAAAAAAAAAAAAAAAGTATCTGTTTTATTCGTAATATGCTATAGTATACTTTTAAATAATCATATTATGAAATTATGTTGTATTGTTTTATAATTACGTTTCATAATGTAATAACATGTAAAAAGTTTGCAAGTACGTAAAAATATGCAAATTTTGGGATCTGCGTATTAAGTTAAAAATTAATAATCTTTTTCTTGTGACGAAGTGTGAAAGTATTGTGAAGTTTTGTAACCTGTATTTGTCTTGTGTTTCAGATGTATTTGTGATCCTGGGTACACGGGACAAAATTGTGAGAGTAAATATTTTCCTTGCAATCCATCGCCTTGTCAGAATGAAGGATCATGTCGACAGATTGATAACTTGACTTACGCTTGCGATTGTCCTATAGGTGAGTGTCTAAGTCGCCATTTCTGCAGTGCAAGTAATGGAATTATCTTTCACATAAAATCCTTTTTTTTTTTTTTTTTTTTTTTCAACCAGCCTATATATTTTAGTATACTAAAAATTTTAGTATAGGGTGTATGCATTCATGTTAAAGTTGACGCCATGTTGGATAACTCAATTACATGGGTGGCATAGGAAAATAACTCATTTTGCCAGTTTAAAAAAAAACACTGTAATATTTTTAAGAGTATTGATGCTGTAAATATGTTGAATTAGTATCTCAAGTATGTGAGAAAAATAACAATATAACAAAAAATTTAACTGATTTCTAAAAGAAAATTGACTTAAATGAAGTTTTTCCTATGCTAAGCAATGTTATGCACTATACTCCTGTATGGCCTCCAAGCGCATTAAATATGACGTCATCCACATACACCCTATTGCAATTGTGAAAGATACCGTTTTTTCATTAATATTAAATAATTTTGAAGGACGGTAAAAATATTTGAAATTACTTTTTAAAACGTGGAAATTAAGATCCTTTTAAGTGCTAACTTGTTTTGACAGCATCCTTTTTATAGAGAGTGCAATTTTTTACTGAACTTTATAGTTAGCAAGTTTAGTTACACGATTTTAAAAACTGAGAATACATAAAAAAAAAAGTTGAATTAGTTCTGGTTTTTATTGTTTTAACAACAAATATGCAAGTCATGTTTTTGTTTTTTTAATAAAATGACAATATAATTGTCTTTCAAGTGGCAAGTTCTCTCGCTTCTCTATAATTATATTTGTATTTACTAAAGTATTTCTGTCTTTATATAAATATAGTTCACTATTTAAATTTTATAGATTTTTATATAAGCGTTATTATTTATTAAACTATTATATCCCAAATTACATAAGTAAATTAGTCTGTCGTAGCTGTGTATGTGATTCATTTGAAAAATATTTCATGCGGTTTCAAATTTAAATAGTATTTTTATATAATAAATTTATTCACATGAAAATGGAAAAATAAAACTTATTTTATTTTTAATACGAATACATTCAAAGTAATTTGTAAAATTAACATTGAATTCATTAATCATTGCTGATTTTGAATAAAACCAATAGCTGAAAAACTATACTAAAAAATGGTGCATTACTTTAGTTACGAATACTAAAGTTATTTAAGTTTATTTAAGCTATTTTAAGTTAAAAGAACTATTGTTAATAATAGCTTAAGTAAATTAAAATAGCTTAAACAAACTTCAAACAACATGAATTAGCAATTTTTAATAATTTGCTAAAATGCATTATTTTAGCTACTAATAATAAAAGTGATTATCTTAAATAAGTTAGGATTCGTAACTAAAGTAATGCACCAATTTTTAGAGTGTAATTTTTCAAATATTAAGAAAATGCTATGAGGAATCAAATACTTCTCGTAGTTTTAATTCTCGACCTGTATAAAAAATGTATTTTTTTTTATTGTAATTCCTCGTTCTTCACCCTCAAAAAATTCATAAAGCGTGACACCCCCCTTATAAAAAGAACAAGAAATACTATTAAGACACACAATATAATGATATAAGATAAGAAATTAAGCTTTAAATGTTCCGCTTGGCTACTTAAGACGCGCGACTATATCTTCTTAAACCACTAAGCGTGTAATAAGCTATTTCCCTAACCTTAAAATGTTTTCATGTTATTAAGGCTTATTTTACTATTATATTTTATTATAATTTTATTTTAGCAATCAATGTTAAGTATAATTTCCATGTGAATTTTCCCACGATTTTTTTTTTTTTTTTTCAAAAAAAAAAAAAAGACCCTTTTACTATAAAATTAACAAAAATTTTGTTACAATTTGTATTTCATATACTGGTGCCTTATTACAGATTTTTTTTTATTGCAATATATAAAATTACATATGTATGCTTAATTAGTTGTGTAAATGAAGTTCTTTGTAGGGAAATTTTGAAGGAAAAGTGTGCGAAGTAAAATATGTAGTTTGGGTTCTGATCTGAGGTTTTTAAGAGCAGTTTTATTACTTCAGCTTTTTTATAGCTAACTTTGATATTATATAAGGCACGCACTGTTCAAGTATTGTAGGAATGCTATTTAAATTACTTGCAAGGCTGCAATAAGAGAGAGAGAGAGAGAGAGAGAGAGAAGCGTTATATTATAAATATTTTTGTTCATCACATTTAAAATGTTATACTACATATTAAAGTAATAAAAGCAATTTGCTAACCCCACGTTTTCAAAAAATGCAAATTCTTTCTTACGATGCAAAAGGGTTGAATTGAATAATTAGCAACACTTAATGGCCACATAAGAAAGCCACGGTTGCTAATTTTGCACGATTAAATAGTATGATTTAAAAAAAAAAAAAAAAAAATCCATTTCTTATTTCTTATTATTATTATTATTTTTGTTTGCATTTTTGTGTCAATTTGTTTTAATATTTAACAGCAAATTGAAAAAGTAACGTTGAAAATAGGGTGTATGCATTCATGTAAAATTTGAAGTCATGTTGGATCACTCAATAACATATAGGTCGCATAGGAAAATTACTCATTTGCCGTTTTAAAATACTAAGCAATATTTTTGAGAGCATTGAAATAGTATCTCAAGTATATGAGAAAAATAATATTAACCCACAAAAATTACTGATTTCCCAAAGAAAATAGTCAGAAATGACGTTTTTCCTATGCTGAGCAATGTTATACTCCAGTATGGCGTTAAAGCGCATTAAATATGACGTCATGCGCATACACCCTACTCTTTAAAGAGTGTCTTTACGTTTCTGTCAACTAACTGGATTGTTTTGTATCTTGTGTTCCAGGATTCCGTGGTGTAAACTGCGAGGAAAACGTTGATGATTGCCCACGTAACTTGTGTCAGAACGGAGCCACGTGTATCGATGACGTGAACCGCTACAGTTGTCAATGTCCTCCGACTTACACGGGAGAACTGTGCGAGAGAGATATTGACGAGTGCGCCTTACGTCCGAGCGTATGTCTCAACGGAGGTACCTGTTCCAACACAGTCGGAGGTTTCTCGTGTATCTGTGTCAATGGATGGACTGGACCTGACTGTTCTATCAATATCGATGATTGTGCCGGTGCAGCTTGCTTCAATGGTGCTACTTGTATTGATAGAGTTGGAAGTTTCTACTGTAGATGTACTCCTGGCAAAACTGGTAAGTTGTGTTTTTAATTATTGTTATTTATCCAAAAGCTTGAGACTATTTAGATCACACATTTTTATGTCACGTTCATACAAGATAATATAATAAATATATAGGGTGTTTGCATTTATTTTTAAAACCGACGCCATAAGGGAGCACTAAATAACATAGGCCAGTATAGGATTTGCCAGGTTAAAAATACTTTGCAATTTTTGGAGAGCATTGATGCATATTTGTATTACTATCTGAAGTATGCAAGAAAATAATTATAACCAAAAAATTGCTAATTTTCCAAAGAAAATAGCCAAAAACTACGTTTGCCTTATGCTGATCAATGTTATTCATTGCTCAAGAAGAGCATCGAAAAGCATTCAGAATGACGTCATGCGCACACAGCCTATAGGCTCACGAGGTACAAGTAACGTAGTGTGGTTATCGGTTTAAAAAATTATTGAAAAATTGCTATGGCTTTTCAGATGTAAAAGTATCTTATTATTTCACGTTTAAATAACTCCAGAATTGATAAATTAGTTTTCTGAAGAAAAAAAAAAAAAGAAAAAAAGAAAAAGAAAAAAAAAATCTCCCCATAAGCGTATATAATGTTAAATTAGGGGACCCTTAGCTTTCCCCGCGCGCTAAGCTCCAAGAGCTGTACAATTTTTCATAGAAAATAAAAAAATCATCAGTTTTGTTTGAAATATTTTGTTTCTATCATTTTTGGAAACAATTAGTCGCTAAAACTCACAATCGTCAATAAAATTTAAAAAAATATACATATAATATATATATCACCTTAATGTTTTTCTATGTTTAATAAATTTTAAATAATTCCACTTGTTTTCAAAACAGATCAACTGTAATTATTTTTGTTATTTTGGTGTCACTTTAAAAACAGCATTATAAAGATAAAATTAATAATATACTTATTAAAATATAAACACAATTTCCTAGAAGATATATTATATAGCCATGTAAAGCTAAATCTGATTTAAATACGAGTGCAGAAGACACAGTTATTAGCACACCATGGGTGGCTTGCTATGATTAATGGCTAGAGGAATGGTAGTTTCTGTCACCACTATATTATGATTCAATAACAGTAGCACGCATGGTTTATCTTGTAAGAAGTGGGTGTGAAATGATAGTAGCATGATAGATAGTTGTCATCGCATTTTCTTTATGTCACGAAAGTTTAATTAAGAAGTTCATTAAGTCATATTTTCCTCTTCGTTATTCAATCACTTTTTATTATTATTTTATTTCAGCCATGGGAAATAAATTTTTTATATTTTACCACGCTTGGAGGTATCTAGATATTTTTGAAATTGGAATCTTTGATTTTGGTGCCCATTTTTTTCCTCAAATTCTTTTTTGCAGGGGAAATACCATTACATTTTTTTTATATATTTTAATTATTGTGCACAGCACACTACGCAGCCCACCCAAAACTAGAAAGAAAATGGTTTTAAATCCGTTTTCTTAGATTTTAAATAACTGACCAATTCACAAATTTGGCATGTTGAAATTAAATCCTTATTAAATTTGCAAATAAAGTGAGTACTTCCGGTTAAAACCTTGGCATTCATAAGTTGAAACCATAAGTGAGCACTAAATAATATTGGAAAATGGTTAAATTATTGATTTGCAAGTATGGCGTCCAAGCGCATTCAGTATGACGTCACGTGCATACAACCTATAGTTTATATATTTTCAAAATAATTTTTGTAGGAAAAGTAATTTATTATGTATCACAAAAGTATAAATAAGTCCAATTTATTGACGTATATTTTGCTATGATTTCAGGCTTACTGTGCCACTTGGACGATGCCTGTACTTCCAACCCGTGTCACGAAGACGCGATCTGCGACACCAGTCCTATCAACGGCTCATACACGTGCTCCTGTGCCAGTGGATACAAGGGTATCGATTGCAGTGAAGATATTGACGAATGTCAACAAGGTTCTCCTTGTGAACACGATGGTATCTGCGTCAATACACCAGGATCGTTTGCTTGCAACTGTACCCAGGGCTTTACTGGACCTCGCTGTGAAACTAATGTCAATGAATGTGAATCTCTTCCGTGTCAGAATGATGGTTCATGTTTGGATGATCCAGGGACTTTTAGATGCGTCTGTATGCCTGGTAAGTGTGGATTTTATTATTATTTACTTTTTTTTTTTTTTGCTTTGCTTTGCTTTGCTTTGCTTTGCTTTGCTTTGCTTTTTAGATATAAAGCGAGGAGAGTAATTTTGCAGTACATATTATGGATTAAAAGAAATTACGTAATTTATCAAGCATTTCAGCATAAAAAAAGCATCATTGTATTTTATATGCATTTTAATGCATGTAGCAGAAATACTTCTATTTTAGAATAACATAAATAATTATGCTTTAAATTTGTTAAGCTGTACAGCATAATTATTATGCAGCATTGCGGAAATTATGTTACAAATAATGCTGAAATTGGGCTTGCATAAATATTGTGTATTTATTTTTGTCCTGCTCCAGCTGCAGTTCTTGGTTCGAGAAACGATTGTATCGAATATTCATAGAATATCGCATTGAATTAAAACTATTGTTAAAAAAAAGGGCGTTATACTGAAAAATTACATGGTATATAGATATAAAAAACATTTGTATCTGCAGGTGACGAAAAAAAATTCTGATTATTAATTTAAATAATTGAAAAAAAAATAGTTTTATTTATAATCATTTTATTTCGTAATATTATCCATGGTTATGGAAGTTACTTAAATTTAGTAACGAATAGCGATGAATGCAATGCATTTCGGCGTAACATTTGGAGTTGAAAATTTCTTCTTTTCTTAGAAAACGTATTAGCAGACTTGGCCATGAGCGACTAATACGGTATTAGTTTTTACATATTAACTAAAAACTAATTAATAAAAAATTTCAATATTTTACATGCCTTGAAAAAGTAAAACACATGAAACTTCAATTAACGTTATTAAACAGCTTTAAAAATATCCAAGCTTCTAAAATAAATCATTGAAATAATTTTATCAGTTTTATCAAAAATTATTATATTTACTCAATTTTTATTCAAAACTTCACATTCTGTCGGATTTTACTGCAAAATATAATTCGGAAATAAAATCAGAAATTGATAATTTAGACTTAAGAAAAGTTAAGTTAAAATTTACTTTTAATGGAGCAATGTAAAACTATAATTCTCAGTGTTTTCATTTTAAATGTGTTCGTTTGAATTAAAAAGTCTAGATAGTAAATTGAAATATGGTGAAAAAAATTGCTTTTCAAACATATTTTATTATATAGCTAGAAACACGTGAAAAGGTGTATTGTATTTATTCCTTATTTTTGGCGTTAGTATGCAGCAGCTTTCTTGGGGGAAGAAAAAAGAAGAAGAATTTTTTTTTTTACTATAATAGGGTTGTTCTATACAATATGTTATGATTTATGATATAAGAAATTGGTGATATATTAAAAAAAAAAAAAAAAAAAAAGGAACAAGTTTTTTGATGCTGACTATGATCGATTTTGCTCACATCCACTTCCGTTTCGACGTTCTGCGCATGTGTAGTAAGTAGAAACGGAAGCAGATGTGATCGAAATCGCTTACAGTCGTTTCTTTGTTAAAGGCATAGACAACATGAAAACATTTGCATTTACATAACAAAATACGTGATGGGACTTACATAAATAACATTAATTGGTCTCAAAACCCAACTGTAGCGCCGTAGCAGTGATCAGAAAATTTTGATTTATGCAACCTGCACAACATTTTTATACTAGTTTTTGCCTGTTTATGACGTCATAAACAGGAATATTCACGCAAATTGCATACTTTACATTTTTTTCAAGCTCTCTTGTGGGGCCACATTTACATTCTGGTAAAAAATATCATCAGTTTTGTAGATCCCATTTCGTGTTTAGAACATGTTTCAATGTTTTCTATGCCTTTAATCAATAGCGTTATTTTCTAAACCGGCTGTGATTGGCTAGCACACTACACTGGTAACAACCATTGAAAATACACTCTGATTTTATTTGTCCCCTCGGTAAGGTTGTTGAGGTCGTAGTTTTGCTACTGGTCATGTTATATGGTAGCACAAAGGTTAAGCACCCCTTGTATTATATGCAGTGACATCAGTTCGTGATTTTGGTCCCAGTCACGTCTGTGAGATCAATACCAGATCACGCGTCGTAATAACATCTCGATATCTCGTGCTTTACTCTTGTTTCTTACACGTTTCTTCTATTGTAAACTGGCTGACTTGATATAGACTGTCTGTTTCGTGAGTTATTATAAAAGTGGTGAAAATTTGTCTGCAAAAATAATCATCAATTTAGAAGTAATGTGTGGATATTATTTATATATCGTGAATCAAATACAACACTTGAAAAAGATTATTAAATATGTATATTGGCTTTTATTGTTATTTACGTACATTTTAAAATTACCGCCAAAAATACCGATTGGAAACAAATACTTTTATTTTTCAGTTATGTTGGATTTTTAATAAATATTTTTTTCTATTTTTATATTATAACATTTTTTTTTTTAATTATTATTATAAAAAGGATAAAAAAAAAACTAATTTGGTTCCTTAACTTTGATTTCAATTATTTGTTTAGTCTTTTTACTTAAAAAATTGATTTCTATGGCCATACAATGCAATCAAATGGAGATTTCAATAGACGCAAAACTGCATTAAATTCCATAGTATGCCAATAGAATATTAATTTTTAGTAAGAAAAACTGTACAAATGAAAATAGATCAAGCCAGTGGTTAAAGTGCAGACATTAATGAATTATATATTACGTTTCTTTAAAAAAAAAAAAAAAAAAAAAAAAAAAAACTATGCATGTTAAAGAAAATAAGCATAATTAATTTTGAATTCATTATTTTTTTAAACTGTGAAACATTATACTTTTACTTATTAAAATTATCGCACTAAAAAAAAAAAAAAAGAAAAAAAAAGAATAAATTGAAAAGAAATGAAAAATGCTTGTAATGATTTCTTGAATATAAAATTAAGCTTATTCAAAAATGATTAAATTTTATCATAAATTATTATAACATTTGATGAAATTTCTTTCTTTTATTTTTTTGTGTAATGTATTGTCATATTGATTCGTTATAGAGTAAAGATTTGAGCTCCAAGGTCATGCACCGTAGAGTTCAAAATAATGAAGCGTTACTTGTGTTGTATAGTTTAATGAATTACATCATGGTTACAGAGTGAGAAATGTTTTTCACATTTATTCTCGTGTTCGATCCCCAAGTCATGCATTTCATATAAATTATTGTTAAGTACCTCTAATATTTATTTTTATAATTTAACCATTTATTTATTATTGATTTTTCTTTACGGTTGTACAGCGTATAGAACGAGAGAGAGAGAGAGAGAGAGAGAGAGAATTATTAAAACTTCATTTTTAAAACATTTTTTGCTTTAGCATTTCACTGTACTAAAAAAAAATCCCCAGCATTTATTTCTTTGGCATTTTTCATACGAAATAATTAAAAAATTAAGTCCTAATATTTTTTATACAGAGCTGTTCGTAAATTCGGTTTTCTGCTACTAAAATGACGATCAACTTTGGTTATTCAAATGTGATGCGCATTTTTTTGGTGCAAGAAAAATAGGGTTTACGCGAACAACACTTATATAAATACTGTAAAAAGTGATCAATAAATAACTTTTGACGATTGATTACATGAAAAAGAAAAAAAAAAGTGAATATACTTTATTATTATTAAATTTTCACGATGCCCATTTATGACACCTTTAATTTTTGTTTCGGTAAAAGAAAAGGAGACGGAGAGAGAGAGAGAGAGAGAGAGAGAGAGAGAGAGAGAGAGAGAGAGAGAGAGAGAGAGAGAGAGAGAGAGAGAGAGAGAGAGAAAGAGACGATGTACTGTACCCTCATCCTATTGTTAAATATAATTTTTAAATTATTATTATTTTAAAAAAACATTGTATGATAAATCATTTTTAATAACGAATAGTGTAGGATGTTAAATAATATTTTTGTCTTATGGTACAGTGGGGTGTGTGGGTGTCAATTTATTACTATTGTAAAGTCCTTAAAGTATATATAATATATTTTTTTAAATGAAGCTTCGAATGTGGAGTTTGCCGCAAAAATTATATTCAAAATAATTAGCTTTGTAATCTGTTGGAGGGGAGATGACAAATGATTCACTGTTCTTAGTAAAGCGTGATTTTGTTTTTTTTTTGTTTTGTTTTACTGTTTTTATTATTATTATTACTCTGTGTTTAAATTTTATAAGCTAATGACTTCTAGTGCAGATTTGATTTAATTTGCTCAAATGCATTTAAGTACGAAACTTTTAATATAGAATAGAGAGAGAGAGAGAGAGAGAGAGAGAGAGAGAGAGAGAGAGAGAGAGAGAGAGAGAGAGAGAGAGAGAGAGAGAGTATATCGATGTTGGGATGCAGAAATGCGACCGATGAGAAAAATCATGAGTAAAAACCTCATGATTTTTCTCATCGGTCGCATTTCTGCATCCCAACATCGATATAGTGAATTTTTAAACAGTACGCAAATGTTAACGCATTCTATTACTTTATAGAGTATATCCGCATGACGTCATACTGAATGCGCTTCGACGCCATACTAGACCGATGTATAACATTACTCAGCATAGAGTTTTTGACATTTTCTTAGAAAATCAGTTTCTTTTTGTGGTCATTTTTCTCGCATAATAACCTGTTAACAACATCAATTCTCTCAAAAATATTGCTAAGTATTTTTCAACTGGCAAAATAAGGTAATTTCTCATACCAGTCCATGTTATTTAGTGATCCAACATGGCGTCGACTTTTATATGAACTCACCCTATATCTAAATATGTTTATCCTATCATCTATCTGTATTAAAAAAAAACTAATTTTCCTGAAGTTATTAATTCTGTAATTTTAAATAAATATAAAATTATTAAAATATATTATTTAAATTAAATTTTACTACCAGTTTTATTAAAAATATAATCATTTTCATGTCTCAGAAGTAATAACGTATTTATTTTAGACATTTGCGATATATTATGCAATATTTTATCAAGTTAGTGCTTTTCAATACACGATAAAATATTGAAAAATAATTGTAATTAAAGCACACGCGTGTTTTTTAAAAATATAATATCATATAAGTCGAAAATTTATCACTTTTGTTGTAAAAAAAGAAGGTATTTTGTTATACGAAAATTAGATATAATAGCCAGTGCAATCAGGAAATGCTGAATTAGTTCTTTAAAAAAATACGTTGAATTATTTATTAATCAGACTGTACAGGAAAAACAAAATTTTATATACTTAATATGTCGGCTTTTGATGATACCTGATTCACTCTAATTTAATTTTCCCCAGCACTGTACCTTATTCAGGTGGTATAAAGAAGAGAAGGGGAAAAAAGTATACCTTGATATCAAAAGTAGGGGGCAAAGTAAATAAATATAAAAGGTCATCTTAAATTGTTACTATATCAATGTTATGAAATGTATTAATTCGACGAATTAATCAAAAATATGTATTTTTTTCTTTTTTTGAGATAAATTTCTATACTAATATGATATATTTAAGTATGGAAATAAGTTTGTTTTTTAAGAAGTTGTCTGGATATTTATTACTCATGTTAGAGTCTTGAAAGGTTTTTTTTTGTTTAACCTTTTAGCTTGGAGTTTTTTTTTTTCAGTACCGTCGTCTGCAAAAGTAATAAAAAATTTTAACATGCCATGTAAAATTGTATGTTTTAAAAAATATATTCGTGTATCTTTACTTGTTGAAGAATATTAAACTTTTTAGCCGATATAGATCAAGGAAATTTTATATATTTCAGTACATGAAGATATAATACTATAATTGTTCATACACGTTTGATTTTATATTTATGTTTTACAAAGTGTTAAATGTATTATTTACAACTACATGTATTATTGCTTTTATTTCATTAAGCATTTCCAATTTACAATGTCAAAAATCTTTTTTTTTTTTTTTTTTTTTTTTTGCGTATTTTTAAATTTACATTTTTTTTTTAAAGCTTAGATTCAAAATAATTATTTTTATTGTAAAAAAAATATCAGTTTTATTGGAAATAAGTGATTAATTTGTAATTTTGCATTCTTTTTAGTTTTTAACTGAAATTTTTAGTTATTTATAACTATTATAACACAAGTGTAGATGGTCAAATTACTGGATATAACAAAATATGCTTCATAAACGGTGAATTTGTTATAAAGTTTGAACAAAAGAATAAATTAATACTATTACTCTTTAGAATCCGCTCAAATAATAATAAAAATAATCAATAACTCTAAATTATGTTGCACTAATAAATACACACTTTACATTTTTTTTTTTTTTTTCAATCTTTTCTTTTTGTCTTTTTCCTATTAACTATCATTGCTAATAGTATAAAATGATAAAATAAGCAAAGCTGATATGCATTTGTGTATATTAAGATGGAAGTATGAGAGAAATGAATAAAGACACTGAATCAACTCAAATATTTCCATTCTCAGATGAAAATTATAATTTTGTGAGCAACTTTGAAATTTTAAGACCATTGACATTTTCAATTGATTTTGTTTCCCCACTTTTAATATACCTAATATATTTTCATTCCAAGCTAATAGTGCAAGTTTGTTAATTATTTTCTAATTGCTATCATGAGATTACAGTAATTTTTAAATTTTGATAGCGTACAGGGTGTCCACAAATATGCAAATAAATTAAAATTAAAATGTTGTTGTTAAAAAAATAAACATTAATAAGTAAAAAGAAATATTATGCAAGAGATTATGAATATATTTTTTAAAATCATTTAATATGATCGCGTGCTATAACAAAAATACCTAAAAATAAATCACAGGGAACTCATTGTATTAAAATTTGCATAAATACAATAAGAGCTACACAGATTTTGCTTTGCAAATGTTCTAGACGGCACTATATATATATATATATATATATATATATATATATATATATATATATATATATATATATATATATATATATATATATATATATATAGATATATATAGATATATATATATATTATAAAAAGCTTTTAGTCTCCGATTCTTCTTTAACTAGAATTCTTAAAATTCATATCATCAATAAAGTTCAAATTATATTAAATTTTAATAAGATTTTTACCTTTATAAAACTTAATATATGTTTTTTCTTTTCTTTCTTTTTCTTAAAGTAATTTATTAGTCGTCAATTCCTTTTCACTAAAATTTTTTAATTAAAATTTAACATTATTATATGGCTGTTTTTTCATATTAAATTACATATAATTTTGAACTTTATAGACTTGAAATTTTACGCTAAGGTGTAGAGAAATAACCTTGAATTTTTCCATCTCTCATCTCCACACACAGGTTATAAGAAAAAATAAAAAGAATAAAAAAAATATATTATCCACTTGTTAAGGCGGTACCCAGTTAAATAAAGTCTGTTTTTATATGTTATTTAATTGTATTTTCATCTTTACTTACTAAATTCTTATCATATTTAATATTGTACGTAAAAAAAATACTTTATCCTAAAAGTTTAGATGGACAGAAGTTTTTTTTTTTTTTTTTTTTTTTAATAGTGACATCACTTAAAAAAATTATACATATAAAAATATTCTGTCTTTTTTTTTTATGAACAATAGAATATTTTTATTATTATATTTCTATGAAATTGATTTTTTTTTCTATACAGAAGACCACACGCATAGTTTAAATATTTTAATGTCTACAATTTTTTATCAAATTTATGAGTTTTTTATATCAATTATAAGTTTTGAAAAAAATAATATTTACATTTTTAGTAGGGTCAAATTTGTTTGATTTATTTAATACTCGATTGAGTTTTGAGCTTTTGTTTTAAATATTGTGGTAAAAAATTTAATTCGTGCGTTTGTCTCCTAAAATATTTCAATTTTTTTTTATGAAATGTACATCTCTCTCTCTCTCTCTCTCTGCATTCATGAATAAAGGAAATTATATAATTTTTTTGATGCAATTATGTCATTGCTCTATTTTGAAATAGCATAAATCATAACGCTGTAACATAACTGTTACGCTGTATAGCATAATTATTATGCAGTATTGGGTAAAATACGTTATGGATAACTGAAATCATTATTATTATTATAACTTATTTATTTGTGTATAAGTATCTGTCACTTGATTTGGTGGATAAGTAGAAAAATTTGGACCAAAAAACGACAATGCGAGAAAATTTTTGAGAAAGAAATGATAAACGAAATTTTAAATTTTTTATTCTCCGGAAAATATATACCAGAAAAATAATTATTTCCCATCCTAAAAGGAAAATCACTCATTGCTGCTTTTAACTCTCACTTGGGTAAGAAGAAACTATTAAAAAGTTAACATAGCTCATGGTGGTTATTCCTGCTGGGTTACGGACAATTATTTAATATGGGTTCTTTCAGGACCACCTTAATTATACCCTATTTAGACCCTATTAGGACTCTATTTAGAAAGTGCCTGGGATCTCTGTACTTATGAACGAGACTAAAACTTAAAAACCAACCAGAATGTAGTGCGATGTTCGATACTTCCTAAATAATCGTTTATTTAACCAAAAACTCTCATTTAATATGGGCGATATCCAGTAAACAAAAATGCCAACTAAGATATGAGTAAGTTTTTCAATTTCTAACCCATTTTCGTGCTATGTTACAGGTTTCACTGGAACACAATGCGAGATTGACATTGATGAGTGCATGATTAACCCATGTCTGAATGGAGGTATCTGCAATGATCTGATCAACTCCTTCCGTTGTTCCTGTACTATTGGCTACACTGGGACCAGATGTGAGACAAACATTGATGACTGTTTATCGAGTCCGTGTCGTAATGGTGGAGTCTGTAGAGATTCTATTGCTGGCTACACGTGCGAGTGTCCGCCTGGATTTACTGGTAAGTTTTCTGAACACTTTTGTCTAAATCAATTTTTTACTTCATTTGTCGTGTCACACGTAATATATTTTAAGGTTCTAAAGTGTAACATCTCATAAAGTATTCTTAAAGAACTTGTTTTTGCCTTAATTTATTCCAGTTTTTTTTTTTTTTTGTGGTGGGATAGGAATTCCGTTCCAAAGCTTGTTACTATAGGATGAGCAAAATATCTCATTTCAAAATATTAAAAATGAGGTTTATGTAAAAAAAAAAAAAAAAAAAAAAAAAAAAAAAAAAAAAAAACTATGCCTTCTAGAATACGCATATATACGCATACGGGGATTTTAATGTTCTAGTACATGCATGGGGGGGGGGGGGGGGGATGACGACTATAAATAGGGATAGCTGTGTAATTTTATATACTAATAGAGACTATAATAGGGGGCTAATTTTACTAATTTCTTGATTTTTTTTATTTTTTTTTATTTATTATTATTTTTTTTTTTTTGAAA
Source organism: Ecdyonurus torrentis (assembly GCA_949318235.1). Lineage (NCBI taxonomy): Eukaryota > Metazoa > Arthropoda > Insecta > Ephemeroptera > Heptageniidae > Ecdyonurus > Ecdyonurus torrentis. Next base: position 24,261,479 of record OX439135.1, read on the forward strand.
TTGTTGCTGTTTAATAACAAGATGTAGAGTTTTTGAGATATCTATTGAGATCCTTATATAATGAATAATACACTGCAAGATATATTTAATTTAATGTAGGGGAAAAAGTAGAAGAGTGATTGGTGCCATGAAGGATATGTTATGCCTAGCACTCAATTGTGCATTATTTTTAGTATTTAATTTTTGTTATTTGTCTATTTGTCACACAAAAACCTGCTGTTGTATAATTATGGGGGGGGGGGGGGGGGGGGGCTGAAAGGAAGGCCAGACTATAATGCTGTTCTTAAACCCTGTCTGTTTTCTGAGTGTTTTCTACTAGTAAAATGACAAACAACTATCGTTATTCAAATGTAATGTGCATTTTTTGGTGCAAGAAAGCAGGGTTTATGAACAACACTAATACCTCGCCCTCTGAAAAAAATACCAAATTTTAAACTTTGAAATCATATGATGTCCCCAGGAATCAGCTGTGAAACGAACATCAACGACTGCCAGAGCTCCCCTTGCCAACGTGGAGAATGCATCGACGGTGAGAACTCCTTCACTTGTCTTTGCCATCCTGGATTTACCGGCTACCTCTGTCAAACACAAATCGACGAATGTCAATCAGACCCTTGTCAGTACGGTGGACATTGTGAAGACTTGATCAATGGGTACCAATGTAGGTGCCGTGCCGGTACGACGGGACCTAATTGTCAAATCAATATCAACGAATGTGCTTCCAATCCTTGTCGTAACGGAGCGATGTGTATTGATGGAATCAATAGGTATCATTGTGAATGTTTACCTGGCTTCCATGGTATTCATTGTGAGACCAACGTTAATGAATGCCAGTCAAATCCGTGCGCCAATGGTGGTGTGTGTATTGATCTCATCAACGGATTTAGATGCCAATGTCCCAAAGGTAAGTCTTGTTCATTTATCATTACAATTAGGGCCTTAGGAAAAATATTAGAATTTATTCTGAAATATCGATTTTTCATTAATTTATTTTATTTTAGCTAAAAAAATTTTAACCTCATATTTATATATTCCTAGCAAACAAAATATTAATAATTTATGAAATTTTCTAAAAAGACCGATTTTTATTAATATGTAGTTTTTTTTTTAATTTTAATTTTATTTATTATTAATTTTTTTTAGCACTGCAAATATTTTTGATTACACTTTTTTTTTTAAATTACAAGGACGAGTGATAAAAATCGCCTGCCAATAATTTGGTACCTCTATAATTCAATAGGATGTAAAAAAAGTCACTTTTCAAAATTACATTGAAATAGAAAAAAATATATTCAATTAATAAAAAGTTAAGCAGTATCAGAAATACAATAGACAAAAAAAAATTACCAAAAAGGGCTTGATTTTAGTAGTTTTAGTAATCTAAAAAATAAATAAAAAGTAATAAATCAATCAATAAAAATAATAAACTGTTTCATGTTAAAATTTTAATTGCATAGTTAATGTTATAAATTGACGAGATTAATTGTAGTGTATTACGTTTCTGTCAAAATAAATAAACACAAAAACTTCAACACCCCTTGTGTTCCTCTACCTTGCAGGTTATTATGACGCGAGATGTTTGAGCGACGTCGACGAGTGCGCATCAGGTCCTTGCTACAACGGCGGCACATGTGAAGACGGGGTCAATCAATTTATATGCAAATGTCCCCCCGGCTACGGAGGTCGCCGTTGTCAAGAAGATTTAGACGAGTGTGGCTCCAACCCTTGCCAACATGGTGGTCAATGCATGGACTTACTGGGTGCTTACAAATGTAACTGCCCACCTGGTTACTCAGGGGTCAACTGTGAGACCAATATCGATGACTGTCAACCTAACCCTTGTAGAGGTCAAGGTTCTACCTGTATTGACCTGGTCAATGATTACAAGTGTGTTTGTGAACTGCCCTCTACTGGGAGAAATTGTGAATCAAGACTGGACCCATGTGCCCCTAACAAGTAAGTCGATGAAATATAAATTGAGTATTTAAATATATTTTCATTGTCGCAATTATTTATTTAATGCTTTTTTATGTTAAAAAAACAAAAATAAAACGCAAGTTTGAATTGACAAATCGTGTTCAATGTTCGGTGACTTTTTTTTTTTTTTTTTTTTTGCAAACACTTATTTCTTATTAGAAAAGCTTTATTTGATAATTTGATCATAAAGTTTGCGTAACATTAATGCTGTTCGTAAACCCTGTTCTCTGCACCAAAAATGACGATCGCCTATGGTTATTCAAATGGAATGCGCATTTTTTGGTGCAAGAGAACGGGATAAATGTGAAAAAAGTGTATGTCGTCAATTAGGAAATTAATTTCTTATTTTTCTTAGCTAATATCTAAAGCAACATGTCATATTTTCACTTACAGATGTCGGCATGGCGCTCGCTGTATTCCCTCCGCCAACTTCCTGGACTTCGCCTGTGCTTGCGAGCTCGGCTGGACTGGCCGGCTGTGCGAGGAAGATGTCAACGAATGCTCCGGACCTGCTCCGCCTTGCCGTAACGGCGCCTCGTGCCGTAACACAGACGGAGGCTACACGTGTGAATGTGCACGTGGTTACGAGGGCAAGGACTGTCTCGTCAACACTGATGATTGCGCTTTGAGTAAGTACTCAGAAGTATTTGTGATTAATTTGTTACTTTGACCTTTTTATATCTGCAAATTACTCACATTTTTGTGTTCGTGTATAATTATGTTTTTGTCTATTTAGGAAGATGTAAATATTTTGATAAAGTTGTTGTTAATATTTGTTCATTTATTTTTTAAATTAATATGAAATGTCAAGGAGATTTAATATGAAAAATTAGCTGAAACACGTCGCGTTTTTTTTTTTTTTTTTTTTTTTTTTTTTTTTAATATTATGATTGCCGCGCTAAGAGATTTTACAGTCAATGTCTAATGCATAGAAAAGTAGCCATCGGAGTTTTTTTTTTTTTTTTGTTAGTGAAAATTTACATGGTGTTAGCGGCTTAGTGTACTTGTGAATCATTGATGACACTGGAAATGACGTGTTTTTCTAAGATACTTCAATAGTGCGTGGAACTTTTTTCTTTTTCTACGCGCTTGCCAAAACAAGATGCGAAGTTATTTCAATCACGAAAGCACCCCCCTTTTCTTCGATTCTAATCAAGTTACAGCAATAAAATTTCACACGTATTAACTTCAATATTACATTGATCACCTGTCAAATTTTGGTGTTTATCTGGGGAAAATTGAATGACAAAAAGAAGTGACAAAAATCTGTGATTTTGCCATCGTTTTTTTTTTTTTTTTTTTTTTTTTTTACGATTATAATAACAGTTAATATTATAAGATCTAAAAAAAAAATGAAAAATGCCGAATACTAGACATCATTCTACAAGTTAAAAGAGAGAAAAAAAGTTTTTTTTTTTATTGAAAAAAATTGTACATTTGAAAAAAAAAAATCGTCCACTTTTACCACCGCATTTGCATATTTCCCCTCTAATCATTACAATTGATTGTCATAGGTCCATGTCAAAATGGTGGCACCTGCCTAGATGGTATTGGAGAATACACATGCCTGTGTGTCGATGGCTTCGGTGGCTACGATTGTTCCCAAGATATCGACGAGTGTCTGTCCAACCCTTGCAAGAACGGAGCCCAGTGTCGTCAGTACGTCAACTCTTACACATGTACGTGTCCTCTCGGCTTCAGTGGTCCTAACTGTGAGACCAATGACCAGGACTGCACGGACTCCAGTTGTATGAACGGAGGTACCTGTGTCGATGGAATCAATAACTACACTTGTATCTGTCAACCTGGGTAAGTAAACTTTGCTTAATTATTTGTACAACTCAATTGTCGTAATATATTTTAACATTGGAGGAAAAATCGCGCTGAATGTAAATACGCGCATGCATACTTTTTTTTTTTTTTTTTTTTTTTTTTACTATTTTTAAATAGTTGTATTTTTTTTATTTTTTTTTTATATATATACCATCTACTTTTTAATGTAATTTTGACTCATTAGAGCCACAATTAAATAATTAAAAAATGAGTTGCATAAATAAAATGATTCATAAATGCTCCAAAGAAAATTTTTTAAAAATAAATAAACGGAAAAGAAGAAAACGCAAGAAATAAAATATCAAGCTTTCACAAAAATAAGTGAAGTGCAAGATATTAGAAGTTGCTTTATTTGAAGCTTTATTTATTGCAATTTGAAGTTAGTTTTGTGAATGTATTTCTTGTAAAACTTCGTTTATGAATATTTTTTTTTTTTTTTTTTTTAATTTGCGTAATAGTATTAAAAATTGATAATAAAATAATTTGAACACTAACATTAATCGTGGATTATATTTATAAAATGTCTAACAACGTCTTCCTTTCTGCCCTCACAGCTACACTGGTTCTAATTGCCAGACTCGTATCAACGAATGTGACAGCAATCCATGCTTGCACGGCGCTACCTGTCAACAATCTCACCTGATCCAGACCCTGGGCTCCAGATCACGACCTACCTCACCTCCTATAGGCCAAGGCTTCTCCTGTCACTGTCCTTATGGTTACGCAGGGTCGAGATGTGAAGCCGTGGTAGACTGGTGCTCTAACAAGCCATGTATGAACAACGCTAAGTGTAGGCAGAAGAATCATGAGTTCCTTTGTAACTGTGCGCCTGGCTGGACTGGTAAACTTTGTGATGTCGAGATGGTGTCCTGTGATCATGCTGCGCTTAGAAAAGGTAAGTTTTTTTTTTTTCCTGTAAACGCGAGATACTAATTAATTACATATTTGAATACAAATATCCGCCATTCTGAGTTTTTTACGTGATTTTGAGTGATTAATAACAATTTTCGTATAATATGTTCTCTTTTCAATTTTTTTTCTTTGATGTCATGCAATATATTGATATCCCCGTGTCTGTGATGTTACAGGAGTTTCCCCCAAAGCGCTGTGTAACAACGGAACATGTGAGAACATCGGCAATAGTCATCGTTGTCAGTGCTTGGACGGCTACACCGGGTCCTACTGTCAGGACGAGATCAACGAGTGTCTCTCCGCGCCGTGCCTCAATGGTGCCAGCTGTACTGATCTGGTCGCTGGATATTCTTGCAAGTGTCTGCCAGGGTTCCAGGTACGTCAAGTGTCTTATTGTTTAACTATGTTTTAATAATTTTGTCATATTTATTAAGAGTGACATTTTGAGGTTTTTTCTCCCTTTTTTTTTTCTGTGAATAAAATTAGTTTTGCTTGAATATGTTTTATTAATTGTTATTTTGTTGCTTACCCAGGGTCAAAACTGTGAACTGAACATCAACGAATGTCAACCTAATCCCTGCCAGAACGGAGGTCTATGCCACGACCAAGTGAACGGTTTCAAGTGTTCCTGTCCTCCTGGTACGCTTGGTATTATCTGTGATATCAACCTCAACGACTGTGTGCCCGGAGCTTGTCACAACGGAGGCAACTGTACCGACAAAGTCAATGGATTTGAGTGCAAGTGTCCTCCTGGTTTTGTCGGGCCTCGTTGTGAAGGAGACGTCAACGAATGTTTGTCGGCGCCTTGCTCTAAACCTGGAACTTTGGATTGCGTACAATTGGTGAGAACAATGTATATTTTTATAAAGTTTTAAAATCATAATTTAGTGTTATAATCTTTTAATTATTCCCCTACAACTTAAGTATCAGAAAATCAATTATAAAAAATCTCATTTTTACTCATAATAATGTCACTCCTGTTTACTCAATGTTCCCTCATATGTTCACAGGTCAATAACTACCATTGTAACTGCAGACCTGGTTACATGGGTCGTCACTGCGAGAGCAAAGTCAACTTCTGTGAGTCATCTCCTTGCCTCAACGGTGGCCACTGTACGAGCGCAGCAGAACCTGAATATCCATCACGTTATTCCTCACGTCAAAACTCACGGCAAGGTTTGGTCCTACCTTCCACAGGTCACAAGTGTCTGTGTCAAGGAGATTACTACGGCAAAAACTGTGAGTTCTCAGGCTCTGTCTGTGACTCTTCTCCTTGCCAGAATAACGGCAAGTGTCGTATCGACCCTACTAGCGAGAAAGGATATTCTTGTGACTGTCCTCTGGGACTCTCAGGAAGCCACTGTGAACTGGACTCCATGGATGAATGTCTGAGTAATCCTTGTCGTAGAATTGATGCCGTTTGTCAAGATCGTCTCGGTGATTACGTCTGTTACTGTCCTGCTAAATGGAGCGGCAAAAGTTGTGAAATTTACGACGAAACATTCGCCGGTGGAGAGGGAATTGCACCACAAAAATATATTCCAACCCAAGGAAGTAAGACCAGCATCATTGAAAAGGAACTTGAGTTGTGTGAGCGTCATAATTGCAGAGGAAAAGCACAAAATCAAATCTGTGACGAGGAATGTAACACTTACGCTTGTAGGTTTGATGGTGGAGATTGTTCCTTAGGTTTGAATCCATGGAAGAATTGTACGGCTAAAATCAACTGCTGGGACGTATTCAAGGATGGCAAGTGTGATATTGAATGTAACAACGCTCAGTGTTTGTTTGACGGTTACGACTGCGAGAGAACGCTCAGTCCCTGTAATCCAATCTACGACGCTTACTGCCAGAAACACTACGCTAACGGACACTGCGACTACGGATGCAACAACGAGGAGTGTGGTTGGGACGGTATGGACTGTGAAGAGAAACCACCAGCGTTAGCCGACGGTCTCATCTCAGTGATCCTTCTTATGGACATGGCTACGTTCAAACTTCACGTTGTACCGTTCTTACGAGAGATGGGACAACAACTGAGAACCACCGTCCGTATCAAGACAGATAACTTTGGTAACGACATGATCTATCCATGGTCACCAAACTCAATCACATCCGCACCAACTTTCGGAAAAGGTCCTGAAAATGGTATCTTTACACCTGAAGGTACTAAAGGATTTAAGTATTCATTTGGTACTAACGTCGGTATCATTGTATACTTAGAACTGGATAACAGGAAATGTGAGAAAACTGGTGGTATGGAATGCTTTAATTTTGCATCCGATGCTGCTGATTTCTTAGCGGCCACAGCTGCTAATCATATGTTACCTAAGAACTTCCCTATATATCAGGTTCAGGGTATTTTAGAACCACCTGGCACTGACAGTGAACCTTCAGTAAATGCTAAGTATCTCATCGCTGGTATTGCAGTTGTTTTCATCCTGGGCCTGTTTGTGTTTGTACTGGTGAATACGCAACGTAAACGTGCTCATGGTGTTACGTGGTTCCCTGAAGGATTCCTCAGAAATAATAGTGGACAACGTAGAAGATCACATCGTAGAGGACCCGATGGACAAGAGATGAGGAACTTGAATAAGCAAGCGTCGTCAGGGTGTCTGGATTTGGATATGGTAATGGGAGGTATGCCACCTAATATGACGTCACAAAACCAACACTGGTCCGACGATGAAGAGTCAGACTTACCGCCACCTAAGAGAATGCGAGGACCTGGTGACGTATCCAATAATATCGGATACTCCAGTGATCATACCAATATTACTGAATACGAAGAACCAGAGCCTAGAGTATGGACCCAACATCATCTAGAAGCTGCAGATATCTCTCGTCGACCTGAAGCCTCGTCAGTTCTTACACCACCCAGTGTTGAAGGTGATATCGATGCTCGTGGTCCGTTAGGTATGACACCACTAATGGTAGCCGCGGTACGTGGAGGTGGCACCGGTAGTGGCTTGGACCCTGCTTTGGAACCAGAAGAAGAAGAAGATCAGACGGGACAAGTTATCGCAGATCTAGTTGCTCAAGGAGCTGAACTGAATGCTGCTATGGATAAGACTGGAGAAACGTCGCTACATCTAGCTGCACGTTATGCACGTGCTGATGCCGCTAAACGTCTACTAGATGCTGGAGCCGATGCCAATTCTCAAGACAATACAGGACGTACACCTTTACACGCTGCAGTAGCCGCTGACGCCATGGGTGTCTTCCAGATCTTACTCCGTAACCGCGCTACTAATCTCAATGCTAAAATGCACGACGGTACTACACCACTAATCCTAGCCGCTAGATTAGCTATCGAAGGTATGGTTGAAGATTTGATCAACGCTGACGCTGATATCAATGCTGCTGACAATGCAGGTAAAACTGCACTACACTGGGCTGCAGCTGTTAACAACGTAGACGCCGTCAATATTCTATTAGCTCACGGTGCAAATAGAGACGCACAAGACGAGAAAGACGAGACTCCACTGTTCTTAGCAGCTAGAGAAGGCTCATTTGAAGCTTGTCGTACGTTACTTGACAACTTCGCAAACAGAGAGATCACCGATCACATGGATCGTCTACCAAGAGACGTAGCACAGGAAAGACTCCACCATGATATCGTCAGACTACTGGACGAGCACATCCCGAGAAGTCCACAAATGATCGCCGTCATGCCTAACGCTGCTGCCATGGGAGGCTTAGGAAGCCCGACGTTGCTCTCACATCCAACAGTAATTTCTTCCTCTAAGATGAGAGGAAGTAAGAAGCAGAGAGCCACAAAGTCTCCGACGTCTCCTGATTCAACAGACGCTCCACCAAGGAGAAAAGCTTCAACAAAGAAGAAGAAGCAGGCTGAGCCTAGAAGTGTGGAGTCTGCGGCAAGTTCCTTGTCTCCGAGCGCTTCTCTCGAGTCACCTCATACTTCTGCGGAAACTCCAAGCCCGTACGATCCTGGTAAGTACTCGTTTTATTACTTATTTGCATTAATAAAAGTGTACCACATATCATAATACTTCAATTTAAAAGTATCAATATTTAAATGCATTGAAGCTTTTTTTTTTTTTTTTTCCCCGGACCAATTTTTTAATTTTTGAAACTGCAAAATGCGTATTTTATCATTTAAAAAATACCAGTTTCATTTAAAATTACTAATCAATTATAAATATACAATTTTATTTACTTTATTACTCATGTAAAATTACTTAAAGTGAAACATAATTGTCATGTCTGGCATGAAGAATAGGCCTCGTTGTTATAAATACTTTGACTATTAAGTAGCAATTTGACTGAAAACCATGCACATGGGCATTCTACGATGATGTTGATCGAAGTTAATTGAAATGATAAGAGATAAAAATAGCAAATATTAGTAAAAAATAAAAAATGCATAACAACGAGCATCAGTATAAAATGTGAATACTGTTTAAAAGGAAGTGACTTGGCGAGTTTTTAGTGACTGCTCAGATTTTTAGAAAATAGGTTATTGGTGAGGCGCACTGGAAAAGCTGAAGTTTCATTATTTCCCCTTTTTTTAGAGTTGCAGTACATTTTTTTTTTTTTTTTTTTTTTTTTTTTTTGAAGAAAATGTATGCACTTAGGTCAGAAATACTTAAACCTACATTTTTGCGTGTTTTAAGCTTTAAAAAAATCACTTCAATTAGCCAAGGATATGTTAGTACATTCCTCCAATTCTAAAATTACCCATTTATTAATTTTTCAATTCAACGTGCTCTAATCTCTACCAACTATTTTCTAATTATTTGTTTAAACGTAATTAACATCAACAAGAAGCCGCTTTTTTTAGAAAATAGTCAACATGTCATCTGAAGTGACAGCATCTTTGCCAGAGGTGTTCCACAAGGTTAAATCTGGCAACGCTGCTGTCACTTAAGATGACATGTTGACCATTTTCTAAAGAAAGTGGCATCACTTTGATTGGTAGATTTAGAGAAAGCTGAGTGTACATCATATAGTGCTATCTTTCAAGTGAGAATAAATTCAATTATTTGCATTTTTTTATTAAAGCACTAGAAACACATGCAATCATATAGTAGTGTGAAGAGACCCTGATGTAAACCCATGATTTCTAATGATATTCCTCTGTGTCCCCAGGTTTGGCTCAAAGCTACACAGCTGGCATCACGTTACTTCAAGGCCTAGAACTGCCAGGAGTGAACGGAACTACAAAACTGCCCCCGTCATACGAAGACGTTATGCAACACGCTATCCAACATCAAGCACAACAAAACATGGATTCATACTACTCCCTCCCACCACAACAAAACATCATGATGCGACACGGGAACACACTCTCACCACCACATTCTGCAAGTTCAGTCGCCATGTCGCCACCTAACTCAAGCTACGTAGGTTCTCCATCACCAGCAAAGATCAGACCAAATCTACCCACTTCACCGACACACATGCTAGCCATGAGAGCGGCACAACAAAAACAATTCGTCGCACAACAAATGCACGCACAACAGGGTTTTGATTATCAATCCCAACAAGAAGCTATGTATCATTATTATCAGCCTACACAGCAACAGAACACGTACGTCAGTGCCGAGATGACACAGTTAGACCAACACAGTCCGTATCTCACCCCACAATCACAAGATTTAGCACAGGCGTTACAGCCAGAACACTTCCCCACCCCCTCACCAGAGTCCATACAATCTGCACAGTCTGTTAACTCACCTGATCATTGGTCGTCAAGTTCAAGTCCACCTGCGCAATCTGATTGGTCGGATTGTATCTCGAGTCCACCTCAAGGACTCTTATATCATCCAGCGCCACCCACACAAAATAAACAACCCGAAGCTATTTATATTTAATTTGGGGTAATAAAAAAAATCAAAAATTTTTGATTTTTTTTTAAAAAATAAAATAAAATCTGTGATGTTGAATTTTTTATAACTCTCAATATAGACTGAAATAGAAAAAAAAATTCCATAAAAAAAGTGAATTTTTTTCAACAGCGATTTTGAGTGACTTTTTTTATTATTAAAAAAAATATATTATATAAATATAAAGAAAAAAAATGATTAAATATTAAGCTCAAATTAATAAAATAATAATTTTATAATAGTGCCTTTATATATTACAATAACTAGAAGAAATTAAGCCATATACATTGTACAGTATATTTTTCAACATGTGTCTTATAGTAAAAAAAAAGTGCCTTTAATGTTAGCTACCATAAAATGCCTTCTAAAAAAAATGAATCAAAGTGTCCTTCATAATAATGGTGGTGCCTTATTTTTAAATAATAATAATGAAAAAAAAGTATATTCAATAACTTATTTATACAAACATAATAACTGTATATTTATATTTCTTACGAAAATATATTTTAAAAATTGCCTTTTAAAATTGTAAATATATACGAATTTTTTTTAAATGATTCTTGAATTAAAAAGATCTCTAAATTTGATTTAAAAAGCAATAATATTTAAAAAGTTATTAGGAATCAAGAATTTGTATATTTTATTGTACAAATAGAAAGATAGAATTTTTTTAGTTTTTAAAAAATGGTGTTTTTAAGGCAATTATTTTTGTTTCTATTTTTTAAAGAATATAAAAAAAAATGATGTTTTTTTTTTAAATGTACTTATCAGATTTTTTTTTATGACAATTGCGAGTTATCATTTTTTTTTTTTTTTTTCTTTTTTTTTTAATAATTTCATCTTTCATTTTGTAAATATTACATTTTTAAATTGCATTAGTTTTTTAAGTTCATAATTATTATTATTATAGCAATTAATTTTTTTTTTAAAAAACATGAGCTGGTGTAATAAGATCTGTTAATTAAAATTAGGAATTTAATAAAATTTTAATTATAAATCTGCCAAAGTAAAAATTGCAGTGCAAAATCTTTTTTTTATATATATAAAAAAATTGACTCATTATTTTATTTCTTAATAATTTTATTAAATTTCCTAAAAAATATATTATATATTAAATAAAAGTGTATTATAATAATTTTTTTTAAAGTAGGTATTAGCATTACATTTTTTATTGTATTTTCTAAAAATATTTATTAAATTTTTCATGAACTTTAAATATAATCATTATGATAAAAGTGGCGTGTTTTTAGCATTAAATAGTGATTTTTATCGCCAATTTAAAAGTAAGCAAAAATACTACCAGTGCTTGAAAAAAAAATTAAAAAAAAAATATTGCACAAAAAAAAGTAGGAAATGCAATAAAAAATGTATGTTATATCCTAAAATACAATGTGCTATTTCTGAATTTATGTTGTTAAGAATTAGTTCATAAGATCTGAAATTTATATATTATTATATTAATTATTTTTCCACCGTGCTTTCATTCTAAACACGCATTCCAAGTTGGAGCTTCAAAAATCTCATTAAAAAAAAAAGTTTATTATAGCTTCGGTTATAAATAAATTTTATGTACAAAATGTAACTGCAAATCTCATATATGTAACTCATTTATCTTTTAATTTTGAAACCTGGATTGAGAAAAAAAAAACTGGATCTAGTTTGAGAAAATCTTTCAAAATATGTAAAAAATAATAATAATAATAATGTTTTAATTTAATGTTTAATGGATCCACGTTTGATAATTAAAAGAATTGAGTTTTTTATAAAACAATAAATAAGCATTCCTCATTTTTTGCATGATATTTGGTGCAAGTTTCATTCTTTTTTCAATCTTTTTTTGTATCTATTATCTCTGTTTTTTTTATATGTCCAAAAATAAGTTTAAAAAAAAAATTCTTGATAATTTTAATTTGAATTAAAATTTTACTTGTATAAGTGTTCAGATTGTTTCTTTTTTTAGAGAATAATTTTAAGAAATAGCAAAATAATATAAATGTTCTTTGTAAGATTTTATGTAGTTTTTTAATTAAAAATAAATAAAAAATTGTATTTTATATTCAAAAAAATAAAATGTGTGGTTTTTCTTATTTTTGTCATAATATTCCAACAAAATATGCAAACTTCTTGAAATTGCCTCGTTATATTGCAGTAAAAAAAATAAAAATTAGTAAATATTAATTATTATTATAAATTAATACTTAATTGACCATTAAATTACTACAAAAAAAATACCTAATAATTATGCTAGCTAAACGCAGCAATATTTATTCATAATCATCATATTTTATGCTATATTTTACAGTGATTAAACATAATAGTGAAGATGTTCAGCATAATTACTTATGTTATTACAAAATATGAAAATAGCAACATTTGTGCTCTACAAGATAGAAAGTATTTTTTGTTCCGTGTAGTTTTAAGTAAAATAAAAATAATTTTTAAGTCGATTCACTTTCAGATACTGCAGTTAGCCCTTCTAGCCTAAAAGTCTAGGAATCGGTTAAGAAATTAGAGTATTGTACAATGGTTCTAAAATAAATAGGAATAAACGAATATATATATAAATTTATTAGACCATGCATGAATAATCCCATCCAACATTTAAAATTAAAACATTAGCTTTAAAAATTAAAAATTGAACTGTTTTTAAAAAGAATTGCAAAATATAGCATAAAAAACAGCTTAGTGAAAATGAAGTTTTTCATTATTATTTTATTTTATTTCTTTTTTTTTAATATTATTATTTTATTACTTTTTTTTTTTTTTTTTTTTTTTTTTTCTGTTACAGAGTTGACTTGGGAATAAGCAAACCTCAAAGTTGTGCTTTATTACATTTATTACCTTACGTACGTAGCGCGGGGTGCAGTATAATGAGTATAACGAGTATAATGGACTTAAAATTTTAGAAATAATTAGCTTCTTAATATTACTAAGAGTTTTAAATGTCAAAGCGCGCGTCGTATTTATTTAACTACGATTGATCCAATTTTATTTTATATTTTTAAATTTGATGAAAAAGGAGATGCGCCACTCATTCAATAAAAAATACTTTAGTTTAATTGTACCTTTTTTATTATTATAAATTATAATTATTATAAAAAAGAATTAATTAATTAATTAATTAATAATTAGAGTAATTATTATAAATATTCAAACATTACCAATTTGGTATACAAAAACTTAATTTTTCAAAATAAAGCCATTATTATTTTTAATATAGTAAAAGTATATAAATTTAAAATTAATGAAGCTTATCAGTTTACAATTTTTTTAAAAATTTTCTATGCCAAAACACGTAAAATTATGTCTAGTATTTCTCCTTTAAATTTCTCCGGAATCAGTGGAGCAGTTTTCTCAAAAATCAAAGAAAAAAAAAAAAAGTACATACACAAAAAAAAATCCTCAAAAAAAATAAAAAAAAGTGTTTTTCCTCACAAGCGTAATGTTAAATTCGTGGACCCTCAGCTTTCCTCGTATTTCCTCGTGCGGTAAACCGATAAGCTCCATTAAAATATGATATAAAAATATTTAAGTATAAACGAGTACACAATTATAATTTAATCAAAGATTAAAGTCCCATGCCAACGTAAGATCCACAATTACTGCAGAAATGTGAGGCGTTCTTACACGAGTCCATGAAGTAAGGGATGGGAACGCACGGCCAGCAACTGTAAAATATAAAAATAACAGTTAGTATAGGGTCTATGCATTCATCTTAAAGTCGACGCCACATGTGAGCACTAAATAACATGGACTGGTATAGGAAAATGACACATTTTGTCACTTAAGGTTTGTATTCAGATGGCTTACGTCTCAAAATCTAAAAAGAAAACTTGCAAACTTAATGATGCCATTTAAAAGTTAACAGTAACAGCTACCTATGATAAAATTTTCAAAACCCATGACCATCAGATAAGAGAGCAAATAAAAAAGTAGTTACTAAAATTAACATGGGCTCTTATGGCTTATGGGACTAAAACTTTTTACATTTTCGAAGATACCATCCTAATGTATCACTGTGCAAAATTTTAGATTTTTCTCTTTTCTCTCTTTACAATTTTTTAGGCAAACCCCGCAATATACCTGATTTCCCGACTCAATAAGTAAAGGCATAAGACATAATAATATGGGTATACAGTGTACTTCAAGAATGCAAAAAAAAAAATAATAATAATAATAATAGCAAAAAATAATAATAAAACAAAAGTGATTTCTCAAAGAAAATAGCTAAAAATGACGTTTGCTGAGCAATGTTATTAATTGCTCCAGTATGGCGTCGAAGCGCAATCCCGTGATTTTTCATGTATACTCTATATTCAATTAAATTAAGCGCTTTTTTTCTTCTTTTTTTCCCCCATGTAAAACATCAATGCGCCTTTCCAATTCCATGTTATGCAACTTGCCTTACCGTTCAACATGAAAAGTTGCATATCTTTTAGGATACTTTTATTTTAGGAGGAAAAATTGTCAACCTTCTTTTACCTTCTAAACCTTCTCTTAATATGAGGGAGGCCAAACAGAAGTTGAGTGTAATTTTATTGCATATTATAAAACAGCTAGGGCATCGTTCTGGATCTTTTGATATAATATTAATTACAAATCATAAAATCATAAAATGTGCCACGAATGAATGTCATCGCGCGGTCAGTTTCTTACAAGTGCACACTCAAGCAAAACTTATTGCCTATAAGTACCGCCCACCTTGAATACTTTTGCTACATAAACACTATAAAATATAAACACCATTTTCAAAAATACTAAAATAATCTAAAAAAAAAAAATTACAAAAACACACTAAAATCAAAATTAAACTCACATCAAATGTTATTGAATTAAAAAAATAACAAATTTGAATTAAAAAATTAACATAATTTTGCTGGTTCCTGCTCAAGTATGGCGTCAAGCGCAATTTAAAATCAGTGAGTGAAACCTGTCTATTATAAAGAAGAGGAATGCAACATTTGGTACGCATAAATTTAAAATTAAATTAATTGTGATATGAATGTATGATATATTTTTATGTCACTTCCAAAAGGATTTTTTATATTTTTAATTATTTTGATTATAAATTATATTTACCCTAGCAGACAGAGCATGATGCCCCATAAGTGAGTCCTCGGTCCAGATTTGTAAAGAACTCTGGTTGGTACATTTTCTCTGCACGATGGACACGTGATCGCAGTGGGGTAGCGAGGTAAGATCTCGTGGACCACGACTGTGCCCGCTGAAATATATTTCACAACAAAGTTAAAGTTTACGTAACACTTTAACATTTTTATCACAATATTTTAAAATATTATTTAATTATTTATTTTATAATTGTTTAAATAATTAAGAGACCATATGTAGATTTCCATGTAAAAATAACTGTTGTGCCTGAAGGAATCATATACAAGCTTTTTGTTTCACATATTTGAACAAATTTAATTTGGGTATTTCTCTAGTGCTTATTGAAGCTTTATAAAGAAGAACTGAAATTTTTATCAAAATCAAAAATATTATGCGTGCAGGTAAAAAAAAAAAAAAAAAAAAAGCGAAATTTGCAAATGCATTTGTGAAATTTTTATGTATTTTTCATTTTTTTTTTTTTTTTTTTTGTATGTGTGTCTGTCTATAGTTTACATATACCACCACATGTATGTATGACTAGTATATAGATTTTAAATTTCCAATAAATAAATATTAAAATTTTTGAACGAATCAATCAATGATACAATAATTAAAGCTACTCACGCTGCAGTAGCACAACATTAGTTGTTCTCTGTTGCCTCCGCGAGGCAGGGTAGATTGGCATGGGGGCTGGTGGTACTTGCGGCATATCTTGTCTAGGGTAAGGAGGGTTACTATCAACGTTACCCTCAGGCATATTACTGGAGGTAGGGTAAGGTGGTCCTTGGTTTGATGTACTGCCGGGGACAACGAAGCCTGCTGGCTGGTGACCTAGTGATTCGTCATAGCTCGGGGGAGCCTCGTGTGAATGGTCCTTAGACATCGTACAGCTACTGAAATTTAACAAAACGAAAATATGTAATTAATAATATATGTAATTAAATATTTAATTAAAATATGTAATGTTAATTGTTAAAGTAGTGTTTTCACATTTTTTTACTGGCATAAAAACCGTATGTCATAATTGAAAGTCTATCCTGAATGAATTCTATTTTTTATGCTAAGTAAACAAAAGCAAATTAAAATTTAAATGTATGAGTTTTTTATTTTATTATTAATATTTTTTTATGAATTATATAATTTCTGTGTATGTCATATTAATGCTTGATATCAGTGCGGTGACGTAGCACCATACAGAGGTACGTTAGAAAAAAGGCACTGGACATGACACCTAATTTAACATATATAACGCTTATATCTTATATGGGAAAAACAAAAAAACTCCTCCTCTTTTTTTTTTTTTTTTTTTTACTGTGCTTTGTTGAGAAAAATACAATACAACCGATTCCAGTTTTTTTTTCCTGTTTTTTAATTATAGGCATGCAATTTTGAATATAACAACAAATTTTCCTGCCTGAATATTACATGTAAAAAAAAATTATAGATAAAATATGTATCTCTTTTCTCTTATCTCACTCCTCCCCCCCCCCCACTCTCTCTCTCTCTCTCTCTCTCTCTCTCTCTCTCTCTCTCTCTCTCTCATTTATATAACATATTTCATGTTGTCCGGGAGAAATATAAATATTTTAAAAAAGCTTCTATTTCTTTCAATGTCAATTTACTTATTTTATGTAAAATTTAAAATGTTACTGTATTAAATAATAATGCGTAAATGAAAATAATAATAATCAAATGGAGCTTATCGGTTTAGCGCGCGGGGTGACGCAAGGAAAGCTAAAGGTCCCCTAATTTAACATTAAGCTTATGGGGGAAAACTTTTTTTTTTATTTATTTATTATTATTATTATTTTTTTTTTTTTTTGAGAAAACTACTCTACCGATTTTGGAGAAATTTAATGAGAAATACTAGGCATACTTTTACGTGTTTTAAGCCATATAGAAAATTTTAACAATTTTTTAAACCGATAGCCTCCATTGTGAAGACTGTTGTCATATACGCAATGATGTAAAACATTGCAGAAGAAAAGTAACATATATAGTCACGTACGCGGCACGTCACTGTTTTGATAGCAAATACTGAACAATAGACAAAAATACTTGATGTCATATCTTATCAATTAGGCAAAGGCTAACAATCGACAGTTTCTTATCAATCAACTGTCATAACATCTGCTGTCTCTTATCTTCTTAACTATTTTCAAGAGCTTTCTAGAACTGTATTTTTATCACACTGATTTTTATTACTGGATTTATTTTTATTATTAAAATTTACAACCCTATAAAAAGTGATAGTGATGAGTTAATTGGTACCATTACTAAACAATAATTTCATTAAAAATATATATATTTATTTACTACATATGAAAAATATTATACAGAACTATTGCGATTAAAAATATAATAAAATGTAATATAATTAAAAAAAAAAAAAAAAACTAATTTTTTTTTTTTTTTTTTTTTTTTGTAAACGAATTTTATTTTTGTATGATTTTTAACAGAATTTTAAGGTATTGCTGATTTCCGATTGTTCTTCGGGAAAATAGTTCAAATGAAAGAGGGCTGTAGTATGCGTACGTATTAAATAGAATAATATTCGACTTCAATAATATGCAATAATAAAATATATACAATGAAGCCTATCGGTTTAAAAATATTGGTACAAAATTTCTATGACTTAATAAAACACGTAAAAGTATAATCTAGCATTTCTCATTTAAATTTCTCCAGTATCGGTGAAGTAATTTTCTCAAAAATGAAAAATCGTAAAAAAAAAAAAAAAAAAAAAAAAAAAAAAAAAAAAAAAAACGTGTTTCCCCGCGAGCTTTCCCCGCGCGCTAAACCGATATGGAGCTTTATGAAATCACCCCTATTAGACTATTACCTTCTACCATTTAAAATGGTCCACCATTAAGTGAAACGTTACCAGAACCAGGAATTGTTACTCTTTTTTTTTTCTAGGATTTAAGTATTCTGAGAGCGTTTCTATGCCAAAATTTCTATATATATTATTATTTTTTTTTTCCCCAGCTTGGAGATTTTACTTTTTTTGATTATTAATTAATCAACGCTCCAAATTTCAACAACTGTCTCCATTTTATCTCTACCATGGGCACTACTTGTCAAACTCATATATATAAATCTATAATGAGCGCATGCAGTGTGACTAAACGAAATAAATTTGATAAACATATTATAATGGGATACCCCTACACTTTTGAATTTTCACAAACTCTAAAAAATTCCTGAAAAATAGTAAAATTATCGAGTAATCTTAAAATTAATTCAAAAGTTTTCTATGCTCACCTGTATATTGTTCAAGCGACGAACGATGATTGAATCAGAAAATTTAACTCACTTATTAGACTTATCTTATTATGACGTGCATATCGTATCACACCTCTGACGTCATAGTCTCTCTTTAATTCGGGGAGTGCTCGCTGCGGTGACTGATTGCTCATGAAATCAGAGAATTTAATATATATTTCTAGAATATTGATATGCTGTGGTGTCTCTTTCTTTTTATGGTGTGTTTTATCATTAATCATTATATATATTATAGTAAACCCGCTATATAATAAATTTGCATGGAGACTTAAATCCCTTGTCAACTTACTTTTTTTATCATTTAGAATACTAGATGATAATTACCATATCTTATTATCCAGGAATTAGACACCATCATGTTGATTTTGTATTTATTTTCATTTATTTTACTTTTTGCGGTTATATCACGTATCTGACGTCACAATGTACCGCCGCCAATCACAGTCACCACTCTGGTCACGTGATAAATTTAATCCCCTTTCCTCAAGTTCTTTACCCCTATCACGGCCCCATCGGTACATTGTGACGTCAGATACGTGATATATATAACCGCAAAAAGGAAACTAAACGAAAATAAATACAAAATCAACGTGATGGTGTCTAATTCATGGATATTAAGGTAGGGTAATTATCAATCTAGTATTCTAAATGATAAAAAAGTAAGTTGACAAAAAAAGGGCTTAAATATAAATTTAAAAATATTTTAAATTTTTGTATAACTTTGAAATTAATAAAATTTTAAAAGATTTAAGTCTAAGTTAATTTTGAAAATATATTGATAAATATTAGACATTTATTATGATGTGATGATATGGAAAGAATTACATAAAATTGTTTCAGTTCAATCAAATAATGAAAAATCAAATAAAACGCACACTTCAAATTTTACCTTTTTTTTTTTTCATGAATTTTTGACGTGATCTTGCACTTATGTCACTGATTGTATCAAAATGAATAAACATTGTTTTTGTATATTTTTACTAAATTGCAAAGTTTGTTGATTTTCAATTGTATAAGCAACAATTGAGAGAGAGAGAGAGAGAGTCGAGAGAGAGAGACAGAGGATTTAATAATTAAATTTTGCTTGTGTTTCGCATTAAATGTACATCGATCTCTGTGTTGCAATCTCGCCATATGATTATTCGTGCCATGTCATACTGTTTTTAAAAATAATACAAATTTTATTTTGAATTTTAATTAAAAGTTGTTGTTTTTTTTTACAAATTTCTGAATACAGTTTTTTTTTGTTTTTTTCTTCTTCTTAATTTCATTTCTTTTCTTTTTTCTTTTTCTTTTTTTTCTTCACAATTTTACAATAACTTTGTTTTTAAACATTATGTCATATTATACAATAATATAACAATTAACAATAAAATAGGTAACTAACGATAATTAAAAAAATAAAAATAGAAAAAGTTTTAATTTTTTAAAGTTTTAAAACTATTATAGAACGCGCGTAAAAAAAGTTGAATAACGTTATATCAGCTGGAAAAATTAAAAGGCGGGAAGAAGCTGTCAAGAACTGGTGGGCAGCTAGACGACCATTTATTTTCTCTGTAAAAATTGTGATATTAACTTGATAGAAGAGATTTTTAATAAATTATCTGATAAGTAATGGAGTCCTCACATAATAGAAAACTATTAGCTGCAGAGCAGCAAGTCAAACTACTCCAAGAGATAACACGATCCAGAGAAGTGGTTGTACATTCTCGACGTAAAATTGTTGTGGAAATTCGTGAAACTGCTCCTATTTTTGTATCAAAACTTCAAGTGACTCAAGGTCCACTCATCATTGTCTCAGCAGAGAAAGAACTAGCTATTGTAAGTACATATTATATTATGGAGTCACTGTAAAATATTTATTTATTGTCTTTGTGCTATGTTTGTTTTACGGTATTTTCTGCGACATATACCACTGGGACCTGCTGGGACACATATGGGTGCGACCTCCATGAATGTGACTTTTATTCTGAACTTGATTTTGATATAGGGTGTATGCAATCATATTAAAGTCGACGCCATGTTGAATCACTCAATAACATAGGCCGCATAGGAAAATTACCCATTTTTGGTACATACATAGTTTAAAAATACTAATAAACCACGGTACGATTGCTCAAAGAAAGTTGCCAAAAATGAAGTTTGTCCTATGCTGAGCAATGTTATTCATTATACTCCAGTATGGCATCCAAGCGCATCAAATATGACGTCATGTTCATACACCCTATATTGTCACACACAAAAAAAATTCTAACAAAAATTAAATTGGGGAGCATGCACCTGTCTTGCACCTTATTTTCTAGCTCGCCTCTGGTGCTCAGTCACCGCCAGTGACACGCTTTCTTGCAAGGCAATATTTTTCTGTGCTCTAACATGTTGTGTGATGTTTCCAGTCACCAGAACCTACGCTGAAAGTCGAGCAACCTAAAGAAAGTAATTTACTTGAGGTGACGGGGACACCGCTACCTGCTCCGTTTACTGCAGACGACTTGAAGTTGTTACATCACAGAGTCGGAGACTTTGCCGTGGATAACTTGCCTGAAAGTGAGAAGTTTCAACCAATTGGAAATAATCAAGCAAGGTAACATATTGTCAATAGTGATTGGAAGGAGAGATAGAGGCAGCTTGCCTAAAACATCATGGTCTGAGGTGGTTGGGAGATGTTGGAAAAATAAAAATGTACTCTGCAGTATGAAATGCAAATGTAAATGTATGAAACAAGGTATGAGACTGGAGGAAGCAAGTGAAGTATGTCAGGATAGGAAGTTGTGGAGATCTATCACTTGGTCAGGATAAAACATCTGTGTTGTTGGCTTAGGGACTATAGCGTCAAGATATGTATGTATGAATGTATGTTTGTGATGTGAGTAAACCCTAGCTGTTCTCTTGCACCAAAAAATGTGCATTACATTTGAATAACCAAAGTTGATCTTCATTTTAGGAGCAAAAAACAGGGTTTACAGTATTTATATACATGTATGTATTATTTGTATGTATGTATTTATATGTAATTTAGGAAAAGGAAAGGAGTACCATCACGGTATGGACAAACGTGAAGGTAAAATTTGCTAAAGAGAAACCAAACTGAGAGTTGGCGCCAGGCAGCAGCGTCAACTGAAAATATTAAATGGAGATAGAGGTTTTATAGATGCATGATATTTTTTATAAACCTCTATCTCCATTTGAGATTTTCAGTTAGCACTGCTGGCTGGCGCCAAATCTCATGTGGTTGCTCTCTATTAAATTTTAGCTTCACATATTTGTATGTATTTATATGCAGTATTTATATGTATGAGATGGGAAAGGGCTCAGGGACAGCTCAAAATTTACAAAAAAAAAAAAAAAAAAAAAAAAAAAAAAAAAAAAATCGAGGATTAGGCCACTGCGGTCTTATAATCAAGTAGCTAAACCCCTGGTATAAGGTAATGTCAAGTGGGGTCACTGGTCAGATTTTCCAACAATATTTACTCTAACTCATAGAAATGTGAAGGAAAAAAAAAAAGCGGAAAAATCAAGTTTTAGTTTGTTTCCCATTTGTATAAGCTTCAGTCAAGAAGTAAAATAATTTTTGAAAATTTGTCCTGAGTTACCACAGCGAATCAAAGTCATAAGATACATAAGATTTTATAACTATAAGAATTAAATACGTTCCATGTAATTACGTTCATCACACTTGGTGGAAGCTGTCATTGGCACAAATTTGTTTCAACGTGTTTTTTTTTTTTTTTTTTTTTTTTTTTTCCCCAATTATTTTGAGCTCATGAAATAGGGTGTACTACCCAGAGATTGATAATATGAAGTTCTTCTCATTTCCTCAATTTGTATCATATATTGTTGTGTGGTATAGAACTGATTGTCATTGCCATGTTTCCCAGGGAGGTGCTACGTCTATATGCTGAACGTATCGCTGACTTATGTAACAAACAAAACCTCAAGCCTGATGACGTGTGCCATGTGTACTTGCCATGTGACGCCACTGACGGCATGAAGATAGCTCTGCTACAAACCACAGCTAACGGCACACAAGGGTTCTCCTACATGTTTGCCAGTCAAGAACGTAAATGTGAAGAAGAACAAGTGAAGTTACTACGTCAGCGTGCCTTGAAACAAGCAGAAGAAAATGTCAAACCTAACAAATCAAAATTAAATAATCAAAAGGTAGGATTTTTATAAACACCCTTTTTTTCTTTTTCTTCACTATTTTTTTGTCACACCTTTTTCTACATCTGTTTCCATAAAGTAATATACAATTATTATTTTCTATTTTGTGATATTTGTAAATGTTTTTTCTTGTTACGTAGTATTATTATTTCCCTCTTATTATAATTTTGTATGTAATCAAAAAAAATCATGAATGTTTTCTGTTGGGGTTAGGTGTAAGAGTGGTGGGCCACACATATTGTCAGGCTTAAACCTCAACCTTTCAAAAATTTCTTTTTTTTTTCTTTCCATTTTTTTGAATAAAGACAATTTTTTTTTTTTTTTTATTTATGAATTGTCACTTCAATATACAGTTCTCCCAATATTAGTTCGAGCGGATATAGTGTAATTAACAATGTAAAGTCAACTGTGATTGGCTAGTAGGTTTATAACTTGCTCTCTGATTGGTTCACCACGGATATAGCTTTTGGAGGGAATGACCGTGTTTTGGCCAGATTGTGTATATAGATTTATAATAAAGAAAAGAATATAAATAGCAGCGCTGGCCGTACTTACCACAGTAGAAGTTATATGGAGAGTGTCATATATATATGTGGTGGAGGTATCACATGGCACACAGTTATAATGCTTTCATCATATATTAATGACATTATCAATCACAGAAGAGATTTACTTGAGCACATCACA
The DNA here is from genome assembly GCA_949318235.1 of Ecdyonurus torrentis. Lineage (NCBI taxonomy): Eukaryota > Metazoa > Arthropoda > Insecta > Ephemeroptera > Heptageniidae > Ecdyonurus > Ecdyonurus torrentis. The sequence continues at coordinate 24,285,292 of OX439135.1, forward strand.
GTACAGTACAAGACTACACACTGCTCAGTGATGTGCTCAAGTAAATCTCTTCTTTGATTGATAATGTCATTTCTATGATGAAAGCTCTCAGTTATATAAATATTATAACTAAAACTGTGTGCCACGTGACACCTTGACCTCTCCATACAATTTCTACTGTGGTAAGGCCCTTGCTAGTAATTCTATCCTTTTCTTTAGTATTGATGCTAAACCGCCATTTTTTTTTTTTTTTTTAATTGATTTTTAGATACAGTAAATAAATAAATAAGGGGGCGAATAAATCAAATGTCCCAATTAATTACCTATAAATTAGAAAATGATCAACTTTTAATACTGTAATTTTCAATTCAACTTGCTCTAATCACTCTGCTTACTTTTTTTTTCATACAGTAATTATTTTATTTTTAATTTATCTGGTAATATGTTCAGTTTTGGCATTGGTTTGAGTATTATTCTATCAAGTGGAACAATATACATCATATTTCTAGTTGGAGTGCGTGCATATGCTGCAGTGGAGCAAACTGGAGAGATACGTCACTTTAGAAGATGGTACGGGGGTGATTGATGGCAATGGAATCTCAGTAAAGATTGCTTGGACTGAAGCAATCAAGAATCTCAATGTCTCAGACAATCTGCCACTTTCTACCACTCCAGCTGTCATTGTAAGTGCTCACATCAAAATATCATCAATTGCTGCAAAATTACTGGAACTAATGAGGAATTTAAACTGTCTCATTATTTGCACCTCAAAAAAAAAAAAAAAAAAAAAAAAAAAAAAGTCTCATAAAATTTAATAGTTTAATAATAGAAATAATAAAGAAAATGCTAGAATTACCACAGTAGAAGTTGTATGGAGAGGTCGAGGTCTCACGTGGCACACAGTTTAGTTATAATGTTTATATAAGTGTCGTACGTCATTGTAATGACATAATCAATCAAAGAAGAGATTTACTTGAGCACATCACTGAGCAGTGTGTAGTCTTGTACTGTACTGTGATGTGCTCAAGTAAATCTATTCTATATTGATTTGTATACAAGTTAGCAGCTTCAGTAGCCAGTGCAATGTAATCAGCTCGTCACCAGGATTACATTGAACTGACTACTAAAGCTGCTAGCTTGTATACAAATCAATATTAAAGAGATTTACTTGAGCACATCACTGAGCAGTCTTGTACTGTACTGTGATGTGCTCAAGTAAATCTCTTCTTTGATTGATAATGTCATTAACATATGACGAAAGCTCTCAGTTATGAAATGAAACTTTTTTATAACTACAACACTGCGTGCCACGTGACACCTCGACCTCTCCATACAACTTCTACTGTGCTAAGTAAAGCCAGCGCTGCTAATTATATCCTTTTCTTTATTATTGATCCTAACTGTGATGTTTTTTTCCTTAAATTAAAAAAATTAAACTTAACAAAAAAAAAAAAAAAAAAAAAAGTGCCTTTGAATTTCACTACTGCTGTGTTATTTTAAGGCTGTTAATTTCTCATAATTATTTTTATTTTTCCAGGAAGCACAGCTTGATTACCAATACAAAAAATGGGAAAGTGGTAACTTGAAAAGTGACTTGATGTTTCTGACAGAACTTCTGCAGTGTGTGAACAATAACGTCATTGATAGTAACCATACGTTTACATCCACTATACCAGGCTCTTTGGATGTCAGTGCACAGAACTTTGGTGCTCAGCTACTTCATAATGCCAGGGCTCAGCCATATTGGAGCACAGAAACACAAGAAGCAGGTAACATAGTCATATTGACAGTTGATTATCTTGGCTTCTAATTAGTGTGCTGAATATAAAAGGTGTAGAAAACCTTGAACAAAAAAGTTGCGTAATATACTAACAAACCTAAAAATCAACGTTGATTTGGCCAGAGTCGTTGATTTCTAATTTATTTTCCATTCACAAAATGCCGCTGCCGGTTACTGACGTCACAGCTCGCCTGGTCCACGCGCAAGTAAACCGAGCGAGCTGTGACGTCAAGAACCGGCAGCGGCATTTTGTGAATGGAAAATAAATTAGAAATCAATTACTCCGGCCAAATCAACGTCAATTTTCAGGTTTGTTAGGATATTACGCAACTTTTTTGTTCAAGGTGTTCTATGTCTTTAAGGAGGAAAGATTAAGAGAAAGGGAAATGATAGTAAAGCACAGAGCTGGGGTTGCATCCCAAATTCCCCCTACTCTAGTGATATTTTTTTATATATTATTATTCTGATTATATATTTTTATTGTTGCTATTTTCATTATCTGTGTTTACAGATTGCAGTGATTTCAAGAACGGCATGAAGCAGGTTAAATCTGAGATACGACGTAACATGGATATCACAGACTTCATCTGGAATGCCTTGAAACGTAAGTATCATTTTCAAAGTAATAACATGTTAGTTTACAAGTAGTATGTATGTACAGCTCTGGCCAAAACTTAAGAACAGCAGCCACTGTGTTTTCTCATAAAGATAGAATAGTGTGGTTGCGGGTTGCCTATACAAATTGTTCTCAAACTTTTGGCCAGAGCTGTACATGATTATACTGTATAGAGGACAAGGTAGAAAATGGCAATGTCTTTTATACCTGCTGCAAAGGCTTTTTTTTTTTTTTTTTTTCTTCTTTTCTTTTCTTTTCCTTTCTTTTCTTTTCCTTTCCTTTTCTTCTTTTTTTTTCTTTTCTTTTCTTTTCTTTTCTTTTCTTTTCTTTTCTTTTCTTTTCTTTTCTTTTCTTTTCTTTTCTTTTCTTTTCTTTTCTTTCTTTCTTTCTTTCTTTCTTTCTTTCTTTCTTTCTTTCTTTCTTTTCTTTTCTTTTTTCTTTTTTCTTTTTTTTTTTATTAATAAAGTTGAGACTTGTATGTTACAGATTGCAAAACACTTGGCTCACTTGGTAGTTGTTTGGAAACCATCTTTGAGGAATGCATTGAACAAAATCCATTTGTAAGTATACAGCAAACTATACTGTATAACTTGTATTTATTTGTGTCTTCTTGTACCCACACACATAAGTTACCTATTGTGATGTCATTGTTGGATTTTCATAAATTAATTAAATTAATTAATAAACTCAAGAATTCGACATTCACATATCAATAGCAGACATTGCAAAAATAGGTTTAGTGATAAAATAAACAAACTGACAGCTCAACAATACTAATAACAAAGTGCTAGCAGACGACTTTGTGTTCCTGTCTACATTTAACATGCTTTCTTATGGGGCAATGAAGCAGTTATAACTTGACTTAAGGGGGTAGGTGACCGACTGATATCTCGCAAACTAGGACGGTTGCAAATAATAATAAATAACACAAAGTAAAGAAGAGATGTTACTTAAAAATTTAGTTTTGTCAAACATGTAAAAACACGATCAAATATTTAAGTTATTACACTTGAAAGATAACATGTAAATATGGAAATTTAAATTTGAGCGGGAAATTTTACTCAATTTAGAAACTTTTTTACAATTAAAAAAATCATTAAAAATGTGTTTGGTATAAAAAAATATTATTTAAATTTACTTGATTTTATTCGAAAATTATAGTGTTTGTTTTATTGGAATTAAATCATGTACAAAAAATTATTGGGAAAATATAGTTGTTATTTTAGTGATTTCCGGTCCAAGTCGGTCCCCCACCCCCTTAAAATTATTTCTCAGAACTGAAATTTTTACTGTAGCTTGCTGAACCTCCAAGTTTTTGTTTTCCTGAATTTCAATCAATTTGGTTACAACTTATTTTTTTATCCAATTGTCTTAAAATCCAGGACAACAAAAGCTTTGAAACTCAGTAAGCTACAGAAAAAATGTCAGCTCTGAGAAATTATTCTAACTGGAGTTATAGCTACTTCATTGCCCCATAAGAAAGCATGTTAAATGTAGACAGGAACACAAAGTCGTCTGCTATCACTTTGTTAGTATTGTTGAGTTTGTTTATTTTATCACTAAGGGCTGTAAGCTGCAACCTCTAGTTAAACCTTAGTTATCTTTTTTTAATTGTTGCAACAATCAAAATAACAACTTAACTACGGTTTAACTAGTTAAGTCTCGTTCACAATGGACTTTTCTTAAGTGAAAACGCTAATTTTTTCAAATTAAGAAAAAAGTTTGATTTCCACTTAAGAAATTTTTTTCTTAATTTTTTATGTAGAACTTTCACTTAACAAAATTTTTTCTTTTAATTTTTCTTAAGTAGCTAATTAGAAGAATTATTTGAATTTACGTAAGAATCAACAAGGGTTTGATTCTTACGTAAATTCAAATAATTCTTCTAATTAGCTACTTAAGAAAAATTAAGAAAAAAAATTGTTAAGTGAAAACCAATTAAGAAAATTCTTAAGTGCAACAATAGTTTCATTGTGAACACCAATCGTTCTTAAGTGGAAAAAATGAGCGTTTTCACTTAAGAAAACTTAGAAAAAGTCCATTGTGAACGAGGCTTTAGTTAGCGTCGCAGCCTACAGGGGTAAAGCTAATTTTGCAACATCTGCTAATGATTCAGAACTATGTCCTCATATAGAATATGAAATTACCCACTATTTTTTCCCCTCATTATAATACTAATTAGAACTCCAAGTAATAATTTCTTGAAATTGCTTGTGTTAGATGCTGCCTAATAACAACAGCAGAGTGTCAAAGATCATCATCTCCATGCCCAGTGTAAGGACAGCTCCACAAACCAGCCTTCAACTCAGGTTAACTGCTGAGCTTCTGCTGGAGATTGGGTACCTCAAATTTGTCCGTGATATTGTCTTCTTGTGTCAAGGTATGTAACAGGGTTTTGAAATTTTGCCAAGCCAAGCCAAGCCAAGCCAAAAAAAAAAAAAAAAAAAAAAAAAAACTTTTAAAACTGTTATTTTTTTTCTGTAAAACAAATGATGGTTCCAATATGAAAAGTTCTTGTTTATTTTTAATTTCATAAAAAATGTTAATGGAAAAAATATTTGAAAGAAAAAATATAATTGCTTTTTTAACAATGCTTAAAAAATGCTGCTACATGTCTTTTTTTTTTTTTTTTTTTTTTTTTTTTTTTTTTTTTTTTTTGAAACCCTGGTCTATAATAACAATGAAAGGCTTTTATTAGACAAAATCACCCAACATAACATAATATAAATTTTCATACATACATATCATGACGCTATAGTCCCTTTCGGGGTAAGCCAACAACATAGATGATTTTTAGGCTGACCTAGTGATAGACCTCCACAACTTTCTATCCTGACATACTTCACTTGCTTCCTCCAGTCTCATACCTTGTTTCATACACTTTCTTTTGCATCTCATACTGCAAAGTACATTCTTATATTTCAAACATCTTCCAACCACCTCAGACCATGATGTTTTAGGCAAGCTGCCTCTACCTCTCCTACCATCCACTCTACTATGAAATACCTGTTTTGCAATTCTTTCAGCACTCATTCTCTCAACATGACCAAACCACCTTACGTAACACACTGCTCTCATACTTCTCAGTCACAGTTTCTTTCCCTCCACATTTCTCCATCACCCAAGTATGCATAACATTATTGAATCAATACATACATACATACATATCATGACGCTATAATCCCTTTCGGGGTAAGCCAACAACACAGATGTTTTATCCTGACCCAGTGATTGACCTCCACAACTTCCTATCCTGAATCAATTATTATTGTTATATTATCACATTTTCATAATACTAACGAATCAAATAATTATTAATTTAACTAATCTAAGTGAACTCTTGGTAAAAAACTAAAATTGACTTTAAATTTCTGAAAGTGTTAGTTAACGATGGCTTTTTAAATAGTGATCATCGTGTTAATAAACCTCCCAAAAACGCGATCTCAAAATTTTAATTCTCAACTCGCTGAGAGCAACAGCCATTTAGCAACTCCGAACCTACGTCACTATATTAAACTTGCTCTCACGCTAGCTTGACGCAAGTTGAAGTTACTCTTTCTTTGCATAAATTATTTTACTACTTATCTGTAGCCATAAAAACATTTTATGTGTGTAAAATATAACATCAAGTAACATGAGCAAAAATAAGAGTAACTCACACTCGCGCCAAGCTAGTGTTAGAGCAAGTTGTAGCTGTGACGTAGGTTCTAAGTTGCTGTAACGGCTTTTGCTCTCAGCGCGTTAATAATTCAAATTCTTAGATCGCGTTTTCAGGAGGTTTAATAACACAATGATCACTATTTAAAAACCCATAATTGACTAAATGCCCGTGCAGCCGTTTTATTTTATATAATATTAAATAAATATAAGAAAATAAGCCGCTATGATTGGCTGAGAACTCTCAGCCAATCACAGTGGCTTATTATTATTTTTTTTAAATAAATTTAATATTAAATAAAATAAGACGGCTGCATAGGCCTTAACACTTTAAATAGTTGGCGTAACATGTTGTTATTTTTGGCAGTGAGTGGTGCTCGAAGCAAAGGCGATGCAGAGAAAGTTTGTGGTGTTGAGCTGACGGACTGGGCAGAGAAATTAGCCAGGCTGGAGCACGCTCAGCAATGCATCGAGTTCCTCATTCAAGCTGATCTGTTACTGTGTCTCAACGCAGAGGCAATCAGCAGCATCTTAAGCTGTGTGCTTGATAAGAGTGGACCACTTGTCAAAGTTAATGTCAAGGCAGCAGATATCATCAACTTGTTGAAAGGGTAAGAAACAATTAAAAATACATATTTTACCAATAATAAAGAAAATATATATTAAGGAAAATAAACCATCGCGGTTAGGTATGATTTTAGTGTAAAAGATTCTCAATTTTCTTTTTTCTTTCTCAAAGTTTTATAAAATGTATATATATATTATCGCTTAAAATGTTTAAATAAGAGAAAAGATATTTTCTAATAACATTTTGTACTATTAAATTAAATTATAGTTAAAATTTGAATAAGTTTAATTATAAAATATATTTAACATTATATGACAAACATTTACTAATATCTATTGTAACTGACTGTACTGTAAAACAGTTGGGTTAAATTGAGAGGTTGTTATGCCTGATTTCGCCCAATAAAAGCGGTTAATTATTATTATTATTATGATAAATTGAAAGAAAAGGATAGGAGAAAACCAGCAAGGGCCTTACCATAGTGAAGAGAGTCCCATAGTTCGGTGAAAATCTTGCTAGCACAGATATAAAATAACTAACACATTGCGGAGATATTTCGGCAATCGACTCCAAGAGAGATATGGAGCGTGTTATGCCTTCATCAGTCCTTACAGACTCAGAGAGAAACTATGAATGATACTATGGTCATTCATAGTTTCTCTCTGAGTCTGTAAGGACTGATGAAGGAATAACACGCTCCATATCTCTCTTGGAGTCGATTGCCGAAATATCTCCGCAATGTGTTAGTTATTTTATATCTGTGCTAGCAAGATTTTCACCGAACTATGGGACTCTCTTCACTATGGTAAGGCCCTTGCTGGTTTTCTCCTATCCTTTTCTTTCAATTTATCAATAATAAAGAAAAAGATAGAATTAGCAGCTAGAGCCTACTTACCACAGTAAAAGTTGTATAGAGAGATCGAGGTTTCACGTGGCACACAGTTTATTTATAATGTTTATATAACAGAGCTTTTATCAGAATGGCATTATCAATCAAAGAAGATATTTACTTGAGCACATCACTGAGCAGTGTCTTGTACTGTACTGTGATGTGCTCAAGTAAATCTATTCTTTGATTTGATAATGTCATTACAATGACAGCTCTCAGTTATATAAACATTATAACTAAACTGTGTACCACGTGACACCTCGACCTCTCCTTTTAACTTCTGCTGTGGTAAGTAAGGCCAGCAACAATATTTCTACCCCCCCCCCCTTTAATTTTCATCCTAACTGCAATTTTTTTAAGGGTAAACCTCAGACCTGGAAAAAGCCAAATATCTCAAAATTGGTGTGATATATACCTTTCTTTTTCTTTTTTCTTTTTTCTTTTTCTTTTTTCTTTTTTTTTTTTTTTAAACATTAGAGGGGTTAAAAAAAAAAATACCATTATCTGCAAGCTCCAGTTAAGAGAATATTCAAATTTTAATTGTGATTCGAGATAATTAGGATTAAAATTTGCATATGATTAGCATTGTGTTTTTGTTTTTTCCATTTTAAATATTTTTTGTTTGATAACTTTTTTTGAAACTTTCTGACATTATAGATATTTCAATGTTCTATTGATTAATTGTTGTTTTGTATTTCAAAATTATTTCTGGTTTGAGAAAATTAAGAGTTAGTTTGCCCATTTGAATAACATTGATTTTTAATTTTGTGTCAAAATAAAAATGGTTATTGTGAGAAATGTAGGGGAATTATAAAGAAATTAAACGCTATGAACTTTTTTTTTTTTTTGTAAAAAGAGATGTATCCAAAAATAATTTTAAAACTATTTTACTATCAGTTTTTTGAAAGAAGTTCCAGGGCTGAGGTTAACTGTTAAACTTCTGACTACCAAATTGTAACAGCTAAAGAAAACATATTATAATTTCAGTGTACATCCACCTTTACGTGTATGGAACTTCAAGGCAACGAAGACGTGCACCAAAGTTGAGACAAAACGAGTTGCTAAGACTGACGCCAAGGGTGAAGAACGTAAACAAGGCAAGCAAGTTGAGTACGAGAACATTCCAGTGGAGAGGACCATCGTACTGGCACAGGCTACAGCTAAGTTTGTCGTCAGTAAGCAAGCCATCTTCCCTTGGTTAACACCTATCATCACAGACAAACCTTCCTCAGGTACATATTGTAGTCTTATTAAAGAGAAAGTTCAGAGGTTACCACATGGCTTCTTCAATGTTAGATAATGAGATGAACTGTTCATAAACTTACATATGATGACCCCAAAACCCTTCCGTAGCCTCTCAAACTCATGATAATCCTGGAAGATATGCAACACGTCCCGTATCTTTTACGTCATTAATACAGCTTTAGCATAGAAAAAGTTGTAGCAGGTTGCATATCTCGCAGGATGATCACGAGTTAGAGGGGCTACAGAAGGGCTTTGAGGCATCATATATGAGTCATTTCATTATCTAATATTGAAAAATCCATGTTGTAACCCCTGAACATCCTCTTTAAGGTATGATGTCAATAGTTAATACATCAAAAAGTGTCCTTTAGATCGCGTTTTTAGGGGATAACACGATGATCACTATTAAAAAAAGTTCACTACCACTTTATAATGTGTTTAACATGTCTTATTATTTTGACTGTTTCAGATATAAAGATGGAACAGTTACCTACAGTGGATACCAAGACGAGCACCTTAGCGCGTGTCTACGGTTCTGTACACTGCGCCACTGTCAATCAAATCTATACCTTCTAAATCTCGTGTACGATTGCCATGTCTAGAGAACTTCAACAGGGAAGCGACATCCCCATGTTTTACTGCAACAGTTTTGACTTGGCAACATTGCTTTGTGAAGCACCAATCAGAAGCCAGAAGTGGCTGATTCAAGGCACCAATCAGAGAGCAAGCTATAGTAATTTCGTGTGCAGTGTTGTCAACTTTAACAAAATGAGTGTTGCGGGTCTGCCTAACATATTGGGATGTCACTTCTCTGTTAAAGTACTGTCTAATTGAGCTTTTGGTTAAATCCCTTGTCAACTTACTTTTTTATCATTTAGAATACTAGATTGGTAATTACCATACCTTATTATCCATGAATTAGACACCAACACATTGATTTTGTATTTATTTTCATTTTGACAATTATTTCACACATCTGACATCACAATGTACCGATGGGGCCGTAATAGGGGTAAAGAACTTGAAGGAGGGGCTTAAATTTATCATGTGACCAGAGCGGTGACTGTGATTGGCGGCGGTACATTGTGACGTCAGATGCATGAAATAACCGTCAAAATGAAAATAAATACAAAATCAACGTGTTGGTGTCTAATTCATTGATAATAAGGTAGGGTAATTATCAATCTAGTATTCTAAATGATAAAAAAGTAAGTTGACAAGGGTTTTAATGTAATCAAGAAAAGGATAGGAGAAACCAACAAGTGCCTTACCACGATAAGGTCCGTAGCTTGGTGAAGATCTTGATGGCACAGGTTACACAAAATAAGTTTACTAAGACGTTTCGAGGGCAACAGTCTTCTTCTTCAGTTGAGTTGAAGAGCACATAGAGTTGAATATAGTTTCAACAATTAAAGAAGAGGGATATTACCCTAGAAAAGTTGTAATAAACTTGTAAATATGTATTTGTGTAAGCTGTGCCATCAAGACTTTCACTAAGCTACGGACGTCGTCGTGGTAAGGCACTGCTTGTTGGTTTCTCCCAGGGGGAGCTCATAATGCTGTTGTGACGTCACGTGAATCGTTTTGCCCATAAGGTTAACATTGCATTTTCCGGAACGCGTGACGTCACAGCTGCTAGTGAGCCCCCCCCCCCCCCCCCTGGGTTTCTCCTATCTTTTCTTGATTACATACCGATGCTTCCGCGTCAAAAGCGAGCATCTACACTTTCCAGATTTCCGACCAAACGACTATCTACACTTTCCGAGCAGCGCTGTAACTCGACTACCTGTAGAGACCCTTAACAGAGAAGCGACAACCTCATGTTTTAGGCAGACCCGCATTACATTAGTTTTGAAAGACCCGCTAAAAGTACCCACACTTTTTAGCGTTCTGATTGGACACCCAAACAATTCCTCGAATCTGGCCAATCAGAATGCTAGAAAGTGTGGGTACTATTAGCGGGTTTTTCAAAACGACTGTAATGCGGGTAACTGCCTAAAACATGAGGTTGTCGCTTCTCTGTTAAGGTTCTCTAACTACCTGCCATAAGCTAAACATTGCAGATGCTCAGCGGCGGAAAGTGTAGATAGTCGTTTGGTCGGAAATCTGGAAAGTGTAGATGCTCGCTCTTGACGCGGAGGCATCGATATTCAAACTGAAATGGTTTAACTTTTCCTAATTATTCATGATCTTTATATAAACTTAATGATTAGATATCCCAATCTTTAAAAACATTAAAAACAAACCAATTTGCAATCACCATGTAATTAGCACTCTGGGGGCTGATTCTGTAATTTTTTTTGCTTTCCTGTCAACAAAGAAATTTGTATTAGATAACGAATAATTTCGTTCGTTATGAAGTTACAGAATCAGCCCCCAGGTTCTATATAAAATATTGTTATATAAGGAAAAAAATATCATAAAAAAATAGTTGGTAGAGATTAGAGCACTTTGAATTAAAAATTAATAAAACGCTAAGATTCTCTAATTTATATAGTAAATTGGGACTAAGGACCAAATATTGTAACTTATTGAGCTAGTTAAAAATAATGTGCTCTAATCTCTACCACCTATTTTCTAAATATTGGTTCTATATAAAACTTAATTAAATCTCACTCAAATTTAATTAAGTATTGACTAATATAGAAACAACTGTTTTGAGGCCACTTTAAAGCAATTTCGCTCACATCCGCTCCTGTTTCGATGTACTGCGCATGTGTAGTAAGTAGAAACAGAAGAGGTTGTGACCAAAATCACTTAAAGTCAGCTTTAAAACACTTGCTTATTTATAAGTCAATAATATGTAATAAAATAATATACATTGAGATTATACAGGGTGACCACAAAAATTGCTACGATTTCAAGACGCTATAAAAATTAGAAATTTTATTATGTTTTAAACTATTATTACATTATAAATTGAAGTTTGAATTTACACATTTTTAAAACTAAAACTAAAATTTTGCGGCGTTGCTTGGTTCTTTTGCGAGACACCAAAAAGTAAAAGACGAGCCTTGGACGAAAAAATCCCAATTCTGGGCACCAAATCCAGCTAAAAACAATTGTTTTTAAATCTCTTTCCATTTTTTTTTTCCCACACAACATACCCTATGGCTTCTCAACGTGAGCACCATTTAGAGCTCGGCACAAGTCGAGACGCTCCTCCAGCTCGCGCCGTACATTCTGCTAAATGTGCGTTTTTGGAGCACATAGAGACCTGATTGCTCCTGATTTGAGAGGGACGGTTCAAAAATTAACATGTGTTGTTGTGTGCTTTACGACCGCATCATTGGCCCGTTTATTTTCAATGAACAAAGTGTGAAGTGGGAAGTTTATCTGGACATGCTAGAGCATTACGCCGTGCCTCAGTTACTACAAGCCCAGTAAGAGTGGAACTACGACCTAATCTTCAAGCAGGATGTCGCCCCTCCTCACTGGGCACTGGCTGTCAGACACTTCTTAAACCAGACCTTCCCAAAAAGGTGGTTGGGACGCGATGGACCACTGATATGGGCACCAAGATCTCCTGATCTTACTCTTCCCGATTTCTTTCTTTGGGGCTACGTGAAGGATGTTGTTTTTAAAACACCATTGAAACATCAGGGACCTCAAACTGCGCATCACAGAAGCGATCAACTCTGTCACTCCCGAGATGTTGCAGAATGTATGGCGCGAGCTGGAGGAGTGTCTCGACTTGTGCCGAGCTCTAAATGGTGCGCACTTTTAGAAGCCATAGGGTAAGTTTTGTGAAAAAAAAAAAAATGAAAAGAGATTTAAAAACAATTTTTTTTAGCTGGATTTGGTGCCCAGAAGTGGGATTTTTTCAGCCCAGGCTCGTCTTTTACTTTTTGGCGTCTCGCAAAAGAACCAAGCAACGCAACAAAATTTTATTTTTAGTTTTAAAAATGTGTAAATTCAGGCTTCAATTTGATGTAATATAAGTTTAAAAAATAATAAAATTTCTTATTTTTATAGCGTCTTGAAATCGTAGCGATTTTTGTGGTCACCCTGTATATTTATATTTTTGTATGAAAACTATGTATAAGAGAGAAATGCTGATATACTTGCAAAAAAATGCACATAGAATATAAATATTTAATTTATAATATTTGATGAGCACTTTTCCGTAGTATGAAAATTATATGAAAAGAGTTGCTTTCATTTCGTTGAAAGCTAGTGTGCCAGTTCTTAAAGTGTTAGTTAAAGGCGTAGAACACCTTGAACAAAAAAGTTGTGTAATATCCTAACAAACCTGAAAATCAACGTTGATTTGGCTGAAGTCATTGATTTCTAGTTTATTTTCCATTCACAAAAAGCCGCTGCCGGTCACTGACGTCACAGCACGCTTGTTATACGCGCGCGTTATGACGTCATTGACCGGCAGCGGAATTTTTTTGAATGGAAAATAAATTAGAAATCAATGACTTCGGCCAAATCAACGTTGATTTTCAGTTTTGTTAGGATATTACACAACATTTTTGTTCAAGGTGTTCTACGCCTTTAACGATGGCTAACGATGGTCATGGTGTTATTAAATCTCCCGAAATCGCGATCTTATTATTATTATTTTTCTTCTTTGGAGGAAAAAAATATCCAGTTATATTTAAAAGAATTACAGAGATTATATAATTTTTCGTTTTATTTCTAATTATTATTCCAATCATAAAGATATGTAGAAGCAGGAAAATAATAAAATAATGCAGGAAAACAAAATAAATCTGCAAAAAATATCTAATTAATATTGTATGGGTGAAAACTAAATTTTGCTGCTATTCAACATTAAAATAATACATTAAAAAAAAAAAACTTTCGAGGGAAAAAAACCCCAGCTATTATTTTTTTTTTTAATTCAGATCCAATTTTTTTTTCCACTTCTGTTTGTTATTATTATTTTCATGAATTCCATAAAGATATGTGATGTCATATGTATTAAATACAGGAAAACAAAAGAAACCTGTAAAAAAAACAAAAAAAAAAACGTATTTTCTTTATATTAATATTATTTTCTTATCTATATGTCAAAGTATTATTATGATAAGAATTTATGTAGCTATTATAATTAATAAGCCTTCATTATATCAAATAAAATAAAAATATGCTTTAACTGCGTCTATTATTTTGTCTATTACTAATGCTGTTCGGAAACCCTGTTTTCTGCTCCTAAATAAATGACGATCACCTTTGGTTATTCAAATACAATGCGCATTTTAAAGGCGTAGAACACCTTGAACAAAAAAGTTGCGTAATATCCTAACAAACCTGAAAATTAACGTTGATTTGGCTGGAGTCGTTGATTTCTAATTTATTTTCCATTCACAAACTGCCGCTGCCGGTCACTGACGTCACAGCTCGCCCGGTTTACAATTGCGCGTGGACCAGGCGAGCTGTGACGTCAGTGACCGGCAGCGGCAGTTTGTGAATGGAAAATAAATTAGAAATCAATGACTCCGGCCAAATCAACGTTGATTTTCAGGTTTGTTAGGATATTACGCAACTTTTTTTGTTCAAGGTGTTCTACGCCTTTAAGGTGCAAGAAAACAAGGTTTACGAACTACACTACTGTGTTTTATAGAAATAGCGTTGGCGTTAACGAAGTGGGTGACCAACTTGGATCGGAAATCATTAAAAGACGAACTATATTTTCACAATAAATTCTTTGTACATTCTTTATTTCCAACAAAACAAACACTATAACTTTCAATTGAAATCGAGTAAATTTAAAAAAATGTTTTTTGTTCCGAAAAAAGGTATAAAATACTTTAAATTTTAAAAAAGTTTTTAATTTGACTAAAATTTGCCGCTAAAATTTGAATTTCCACATTTGCATGTAATCTTTAAAGTGGAATAACTTAAATATTTGATCGTGCTTTCACATATTTGACGCACCTAAACTTTTAAGTATAATCTTTCTTTCTTTCTTTCTTTCTTTCTTTCTTTCTTTCTTTCTTTCTTTCTTTCTTTCTTTCTTTCTTTCTTTCTTTCTTTCTTTCTTTCTTTCTTTCTTTCTTTCTTTCTTTCTTTCTTTCTTTCTTTCTTTCTTTCTTTCTTTCTTTCTTTCTTTCTTTCTTTCTTTCTTTCTTTCTTTCTTTCTTTCTTTCTTTCTTTCTTTCTTTCTTTCTTTCTTTCTTTCTTTCTTTCTTTCTTTCTTTCTTTCTTTCTTTCTTTCTTTCTTTCTTTCTTTCTTTCCTTCTTTCTAATGCTGTTATTGATGGTGACCTGACTCGCGCTGGCTTACACTGCATTTAACTGTGAAAGTTTCTTTCCTACCGAATATTATCGCTAGCAACTATGAGGAACTTTTGTCTCACTCATCAAAATTAAACAGAATTTATCGGTTTAAAAAATACATAACAATTTTCTATTGGCTTAAAACACGTGAAAGTTAAAAGTGTGTCTAGGATTTGTCATTTACATTTCTCCGAATTTGGCGGAGTAGTTTTCTCAAAAATCGAAGGAAAAAAAAAAAAAAAAATTTGGGATTATTTTTCCTATAGCGTAAAAATAGGTGAGCCTTAGATTTCCCCGCGTCACCCCTCGCGCTAAACTGATAAGCTCCTTTATATTATTTATTGAGCAGGTCATTTTGTGGAAGCTCAAATGTGGAACACATGTCCTAACATGTCACAGCAATGTGCCACCTGCAGCAGCAAACAGAGAGGATGGAGTGTTGATATCATCTCTATCATCTCGGCTCACTTCCTTTCATTACTTTTATTGAGCAGGTCAAGATTTGAAACCACACATTGGTGTACATCATCGCAACACCGACATCTGCGAAGTAAGGGAGAGAGAGGTTGAGCGAGTTATTTCCTATATTAAAACTAGGTATCATCGGGAGCATTACAAATTACAATTCATTCATTCTTTCATGCACTTAAATTGCATAATTTTCCCTAAAACAATAAATTGTCATTTACATAATTTCTTATTTTAAATAATTTCTCCCCCTTTTTTTTAATAATTTATTTTGATTTCAATTTTTTGGTAATGTAGGGATAAGTAATGTATGAATGAATGAATGAATGAATGAATGAATGAATGAATGAATGAATGAATGAATGAATGAATGAATGAATGAATGAATGAATGAATGAATGAATGAATGAATGAATGAATGAATGAATGAATGAATGAATGAATGAATGAATGAATGAATGAATGAATGAATGAATGAATGAACGAATGAACGAATGAACGAATGAACGAATGAATGAATGAATGAATGAATGAATGAATGAATGAATGAATGAATGAATGAACGAATGAATGAATAATTGAACAAGTGTCATTATTTAACAATATTTCAAACTACACCAGATGTACTTTTACTCTCTTTTCTTTGTATCCTAAAAGCTAGGCAAATTTGTGGACACATGTAATGCAAGAGTTGCATACATACAAAAACTACAGGGTTTGACACTTTTTTTTTAGTATATTTATATTTTACAATTTTTAGTTTTTATACATTTTTATAAATTATATATAAATAAGAATAAAATAGAAACTATTTGCACACAATGCATATTATCTTTATTAAATACATGTCATTTTAAATAATAATTTATTATTAACTTTTTAATGGCTGATTGATCAACTATTTTTTTTTTTTTTTTTTTTTTTTTGACACAATTTTATTTGAATTATCCAAATTGTTGCTTTTGACTGTAGGAGATTAGAAAATATATCACTTTGAGTTTTGATTGAATCAAAAATTTAATTTGATTTTTTTTTTTTTTTTTTTTTTTTTGAAAAATAAGTCAGAATCAAAACAAAACAAAAATTACTTTACGGAGGAACATACAATTAATCAGCTTTGATTAAGTTCAAATTTACTCCCTAATATGAACTTTTGATCCGTATCAATTTGATCTGAATTTAAGAATACGATTTGTGATACAGACTTATATTCGGAATTCGGATAAAGTCTAATTTTTCATCCGAATTAATTTTGTTAGTTTAAGGCGGTGGGGGACCGACTTGGACCGGAAATCGCTAAAAGAGCAACTATATTTTCCCAATAATTTTTTGTACATTATTTAGTTCCAATAAAACAAACACTATAATTTTCAAATAAAACAAAATGAATTTAAAATATATTTTTTTATACCAAAAAAAAATTTTAATTATATTTTTAATTGTAAAAAAGTTTCTAATTTGACTAAAATTTCCCGCTCAAATTTGAATTTCCACATTTACATGTTATCTTTAAAGTGTAATAACTTAAATATTTGATCGTGTTTTCACATGTTTGACATAACTAAATTTTTAAGTAACATTTCTTCTTTACTTTGTGTTATTATTATTATTCGCAACCGTCCTAGTTTGCGAGATAACAGTCGGTCACCTACCCCCTTAATACATATCTTGATATATAATAGAGTATTTTGTCCAGATATTTCATAAGGAAGATGAATAAAAAATTTTGTTGGTAATTTTATTTCATATTCTAAAAGTATCCTGAATCGATTGATACGTAAATTTCTAGTTTTTGAGTTTTCATTAAGTATTTTTAATTAAGTTTTGAAAATTAAAAAATGTCACCAACTGCGTCACACTTAGAAAAATTTGATGCTTGTGACGTTGCTGTTGTTGTTGTTGTTGTTGTAACACTCCCACATGCGGGTTTTGTGTACATATTACTGTATTTTTTAGCAATTGAATGCTATTTAAATCATTTTTATTAAATTTCTGACTGTTTTATATCAACCTTTTTATATCACAACGTAGACCCCGCACTTACACTATTTTGTGCTCCAAATACCAAAATCTGTGTAAGGTCAGACCAGTGCTCGTTAACGTGAAATCATGTTTCCGTTTTAAAGGCCGCACATGATGGCAACACCCAATTAAGGGAGCACATGGTCATGCCATCATGTGAGTACAGCTATGCTTCAGCACTTAAATAAGTACGAGACTTTTTACAGTCGTTCACCCATCCAAGTACTGACCACGCTCAACGTTGCTGAACTTCGGTGATCTCACGGGAACTGGCTCAGCTTTCAAAAATTAATAACAAAATAATTAATGAACTCAGAAATTAGAAGCTTATATATACATATCAATTAAGGACAATGTCCTGTTTTTAGAATATGCAATAAAATAATCCTTTTTTATTTATTTAATTTTTATTTTTTTTATTTATTTATTTATTTTTTTTTTTTATTTTTTTTTTTATTTTTTTTAGTTTTGCGTAATATTAAATATTTCACACATCCCGTGGTACGGATCGTAACAAATGATGTCATCATAGCCGATATGTTCTTGGCGTCCTGTTAGTCTAACTGCAGCACATGACTCATCTCCTTTGGAATTGTCAGGTTGTTCAAAAGCCCACAAATCATCTGGCATCTCTCGCTTTAGCGGACAATCAAGGAAATTTCGTTTTAAATCATGGTCAAAATAAGCAGAGAAAAAACTTGCAGTTTGAGGAAAATGATCTGAAATTAAAATTATTTTTATGTTAACAAAAAACAGCAACAACTGCAGCAGCAACAACAACAACAAAAGCAAAAACAACTAGAAAAGTAACAATAATAACAGCAGCAAAAACAGCAACAGCAACAAAAATAAAAGCAACAACAAAATCAACAACAGCAACAAAAACAACAACAAAAGTAGCAACAAAAACAAAAGCAACAAGAATAGCAACAAAAACAACAACAAGAATAGCAACAAAAACAAAAACAACAAAAACAACAACAAGAATAGCAACAAAAACAAAAGCAACAAAAACAACAACAAGAATATCAACAAAAACAACAACAAGAATAGCAACAAAAACAAAAGCAACAAAAACAACAACAAGAATAGCAACAAAAACAAAAACAAAAAGACACAAAAACAACAACAATAATAGCAAGAAAAACAAAAACAACAAAAACAACAGCAACAACAGCAACAAAATCAACATCAACAATAAAATCAACAACAATAACAAAATCAACAACAGCAGCAGCAACAACAACAACAATATCAAAATTAATGCTAATTAATTACAATACTTTTGAACAAATATTGATACGAACATAGAAAAACATCTAATACATACGCATAATTTAAAAAAAAAAAAAAAAAAAATCAAGTTAACGTTCTACAACAATTGCCGGAAACTGGAAGTGCGGAAATGATTATATTACAGTATTATTATTGTCTGCAACTCGTACATACGATACTTTTCCTTATTACTTTTCCGTACCTTTTAATGCCTGGAACGCTTGGTATACGCAATCTAGTTCCTTTCTGGTATCTACGTGTGCTGGTTCCATGCCGTATTTGCAGCAAAATGGCCAGTGTTTGGTACCTACGATCTGTGCCAATCAACAATTTTAATGTAAGGCGTTAAAAAGAACAGTAAAAAGTATGTCAAGTAGAGCCTATGGCTGAAATAGCCATCCATGTTTATCTTTAAAGCCATAGAACACTTTGAACAAAAAACTTGTATAATGACAGAGGTTATATACCTGAAAATCAACGTTTTATTTCTCCGGAGTCATTGATTTCTAATTTAATTTCAATTCATGAAATTATGGAAGCGAAATATGACGTCGTAGCTCGTTGGTCCTTGCGCGCGTAAAACAAGTGAGCTGTGACGTCAAGGTCCGCATTTGCCATTTCTTGAATGGAAATAAATTATAATTTATTAAAGAAATCAATGACTGTGGCCAAATCAACGTTGGTTTTTAGGTATGTTAGGATATTACCTGTTATTAGAAGAGTTTTTAGTTCAATTGTTCTAAGCCTTTAATAATAATCTCTTTTTTTTTTTTTTTTTTTTGCTTATGTCATATTGTGTTCTCGTGCTACACTAATCCCAGTCCCAGCCAAGACATTGTCTTATCGACAGGTAAGGACTTTCCAAATTAATGGAAAAGCACACACGGGCTGGCCACGGCCTAATTACAAAGCCCGGCATTCACCATGACAGCCTTGAGAAACCGTGGAAACATCTAGGCAGGCTGGTCGGTGCAATCATACATCAATCATGCACCTCCCGAATGCTGTGCTTCGTCATGGAATGCATGTAAACATGCATCGTGCAACGTGTTGTGCTCTCACACTTCACGTACGTACCCAGCAGTGGCTAGAACCTATACTCGGTGAGGAGTACACAGTTACGAGTCAGCTGCCTTCACCACTCGGCCATATACCAGCTCGGTATGATTAATTATTATTAATATTAAACGTACCTTCACAATCGACATAAAGTAAGTTTTGTTCTTGCTACATCCTTTCACCAACATTCCTTCAGTCTCAGGCTCTAAATTTTATAAAAGTTTATTTTATGAGTTGCATTTTTAATAATAATAAAAGCCATGATAGACCACATAAAACAACATGTGCGTTTTAATGAATAAACATGAAATGGGATCTTCAAAACTGATGACAATTTTTACCAGAATGTTAATGTAACCCCACGAGAGAGCGTGAAAAAACTGTAACGTATGCAATTTGCGTAAAAATTCATGTGTAATGCGTCAGAAAACATGCAAAAATTAGTAAAAAATTGTTGTGCGGGTTGCATGAATTGAATTTTCTGATTATCACTGCTAAGGGGCTACTGTTGGGTTTTGAAACAAACTAATGTTATTTATGTAAATCCCATCAAGTGTTTTGTGATATAAATGCTTATATTTTTCTCTGGTCTATTCCTTTAACGGCTTTTTTTTTTGGTGAAATCAGGCAATGCAACCTCTCAATGAAACTCCAACTGTTAAGCAGTACAGCCAGTTACAATTTTGATTAATTGTAAAGGACCATATAGGGTGGTTTCATTCATGTTAAAGTCGACGCCATAAGTGAGTACTAAATAACATGGGCCAGTATAGGAAAATGGCACATTTTGCCAGTTCAAAAATACTTCGCAGTATTTTTTAGAGCATTGATGCTGTTTAGATGGTATGCAAGAAAAATAATATAATAATAATAAAAAAGCTAATTTTGCAAAGAATATAGCCCAAAACTACATTTTATCCTATGCTGAGCAATGTTATTCATTGCTCAAGAAGAGCATAAAAAATCATTCAGAATGACGTACACACTCTTATAATAATATATAACCAATGAAACAATGACATTTCTTTTGTTAATTAGATTTTTTTTTTCATCATGAATGAGTAGAGACCCTTAACAGAGAAGCGACAACCTCATGTTTAAAACAGACCTGCAATACATTGTTGTGAAAGTCCCGCTAAAAGTACCCAAATTTTCTAGCGTTCTAATTGGCCACCTAAACAATCTCTCAAATTTGATTGGTTCCGACGCCACAAGCCTCACTGTAATGTTTGCTAACCTGATGTATTGCGGGTGCCTAAAACATGAGGTGTCTCTTCTCTGTTAAGCAGGGACCGGAACCGCCTTTAATATTTGCGGTTCTTAAGTACCGCGGTTCCGAGAGATGCGGTTCTTAAGAACCGGTTCTTGAAAAGCGGTTCTCAATGAGCGGTACTTTGGAACCGGTTCCCAGAACCGGTTCTGAAAAGGCGGTTCTTAAGAACCGGTTCCCAGAACCGGTTCTCAAAAAGCGGTTCTTAAGAACCGGTTCCCAGAACCGGTTCCAAAAAAGCGGTTCTTAAGAACCGGTTCCCAGAACCGGTTCCAAAAAAGCGGTTCTTAAGAACCGGTTCTCGGAACCGCCTGAAAAAAAGCGGTTTTTAGCGGTTCTTGGAACCGGAACCGGTTCCGGTTCTTTAAAAATAATAATTTCTAATAATAATAAGCAAGAAAAAAATAAAATTATTATATTTTTATGAATATTTCAAATATAAGTCGATAATAAATGTAACCTGGGGGCTGATTCTGTAACTTCATAACGAACGAAATTATTCGATATCTTATGTAAATTTGTTTGTTGCAACAAAGCGAAAAAGTTACAGAATCGCCCCCCTGTTTCTTTTTAAGGCATCCTGGATGTGTAAAATGTTAAAACACGTATTTTTAAAGTCAAAAATCAAGAGTAAATAGTGATTAGTTAGTCAAAAGTTACTTTTTATACATTATTAGAGAGTTCCTTAAAATATTTTAATTTTTGAGAACCGGTTCTAGGAACCGGTTCCCAAAACCGGTTCTCAAAAGGCGGTTCCCAGAACCGGTTCTCAAAAGGCGGTTCTCAAAAGGCGGTTCTCAAAAGGCGGTTCTCAAGAACCGGTTCCCAGAACCGCGTCCAAAAAAGCGGTTCTTTGGAACCGGTTCTCGGAACCGCCTCAAAAAAAGCGGTTCTCAGCGGTTCTCGGAACCGGTTCCGGTTCCGGTCCCTGGTTAAGGGTCTCTATGAATGAGATCGCATGCACGCCACATTCAGTAGCAGTTATCCATTACATTATTTTGATAACGACAAAAATGTACTTTATTTAGTAAATATAAACAGTCATATAGTAATTTAGTATGGTATATATATCGTTATATACTTACTTGGAGGTGATTCTTTAAATTTGAAAGGAGCAAGCTAAAAATAATAATAAAGCAAATTAATAATCTCTTTAAATCAGATATTATATAAATATTTGAATATAATACAGGGTGTTTATTTAAATTTTTACTTTTTCAGAGGCGTTTTTTAATATGAAGTTTATTGACAAATTCGACTTTTTATACATCGAATTAAAGGTTAAAGTTTTGACATTTTGTTTTCTGTTTTTAAAAATGTGATTTGTAGATTTTTCTTTTGATAGATGCAAAACAATACGAAGAGCGATTTTTTCGAAAAACAGACGTTAGCAAACAACGTTTTCCTAAAAAACAAAAAAACACCTGTTTAATTTTTTTTCGTAGTTAAAAGTGATGATAAGCAAATGACATTAAGGTTTCTCCATGTGGGCCGGAACCATTTGTAGCCCGGCAGTTGTCAAGTCAAAACTGCAAATCGAGCCATACGCATTGCGGAGCATCTATAAGCCGTGATGGACTCGATAAAATCAGTAATCCTGATGGTGTCGCTTCAACTCTGGGATATCTTGCACTGGAGTCTTAAACACTTTGTCTTTGACGTCCCACAAGAAAAAAATCATGTGAGGTGAGGTCTGCTGATCTTAGTGCCCAAGCTGTGGGTCCATCTCGGCCAATCCAGCCTTTGTTTACATTGAAATCTGGCGCAATCGAGAGTTTTTTTCTTCAAAAATGAACTCTTACGCCACTTACTGATTAAAATGAAAACCACGTGACATAACTCTTTTTGCAAACATTTTTAAAAATGACAAAATTTGTGCTTTAATTTGATATATAACAAGTTCCAATTGTAAAAAAATGTCATAGCCTCTATATAAAATAGTAAAAATTTAAAAAAACACCCTGTATTTTATTTTGTTAATACTTATAAATTTCAAGTATGCATAAAGCGATGTTTTATTAGAACACAAAATACTTTTTTTTTGTACAATATTCTTTTTTGATTTGATTTTGTTGATAACGTTTTTTACTGACCCATACGCTTTCATGTGCCGTGGGACGTGGGGGTCACATGCACATGAATGTCATCCAGTCGCGGCTCTGCCTTAGCGGCAATTTGACCATAGATAATATTTGAATATAATATTCTTGCTTTTTTTCAAATCAGCAGAAATTTCCTTTTTTTTTTTTTTTTTTGTAAGAAATAACTATATATTTATATAAAAATTTAGTTATAACGATAGTTATTATATATATATATGTGTGTATATATATATATATATATATATTTTATATATATATATATATATATATATGTGTGTGTGTGTATATATATATATATATGATAAAAATTTCATTTTTGTCTTACCTTCTGTAAAACAACTGGGCTTTCACTCGCTGCTTAATTTGATGATAAAAATAACACACAACACCAAAACTTGTCACTATATAAATTAATAAAATACTCATCAATTCACAGTTTTTAAAAAATCTATATACATAGCTATGTTATATTCACACAAAATTGTAACGTTTTCGAGGGCGTATATAAAACTATATACTTGTCTGCCTCTCTTCATCAGCTTACTGACTCAGCTTACTTCATCAGCTTACTGAGAGGCAGACAAGTATATAGTTTTATATACGCCCTCGAAAACGTTACAATTTTGTGTGAATATAACATATATAGATTTTTTAAAAACTGTGAATTGAGTATTTTATTAATTTATATAGTGACAAGTTTTAGTGTTGTGTGTTATTTTTATCATCAAATTAAGCAGCGAGTGAAAGCCCAGTTGTTTTACAGAAGGTAAGACAAAAATGAAATTTTTATCATCATGTCACCTCGCTCGATATTCAAATTTTCAAACATATATATATATATATATATATATATATATATATATATATATATATATATATATATATATATATATATATATATATATATATATATATATATATATATAATATAGTTATATATAAAAATGTTTTTATATGATGCACCTTAAAATGAATTTGAAAAAAGTAAATTTTATGGCATGTTTTATTTATAATAAATGAAACAATGAAAAAATAATAGTCTATCGTTTGAATGAATGAATGAATGAATGAATGAATGAATGAATGAATGAATGAATGAATGAATGAATGAATGAATGAATGAATGAATGAATGAATGAATGAATGAATGAATGAATGAATGAATGAATGAATGAATGAATGAATGAATGAATGAATGAATGAATGAATGAATGAATGAATGAATGAATGAATGTATGAATGAATGAATGAATGAATGAATGAATGAATGAATGAATGAATGAATGAATGAATGAATGAATGAATGAATGAATGAATGAATGAATGAATGAATGAATGAATGAATGAATATGAATGAATGAATGAATGAATGAATGAATGAATGAATGAATGAATGAATGAATGAATGAATGAATGAATGAATGAATGAATGAATGAATGAATGAATGAATGAATGAATGAATGAATGAATGAATGAATGAATGAATGAATGAATGAATGAATGAATGAATGAATGAATGAATGAATGAATGAATGAATGAATGAATGAATGAATGAATGAAATCATAATATTTTGAAATATTTTATAAAAATGACAAATAAATATTGAATATGAATTACTTATTTACCGGCCCATATAAGCTGCAATTCCACTGAGTACAAACATTTGGATCTTTATTGTAAGGTGCCATGGCATTATGAGCAAGTTGGTTGTAAGCTTTAACCATTTTTACTTTCTTATTTTTGGTTATGCTTGTCACAGCATTAATAGATTTTGTAACTTTCTTTAAAATTGATGTTGTTGTGTTATATGGTGATTTTGTTATAGTTACATCATGTTTTTTAGTTGATTTACTACTTAATTTTGTTGTAATAATAGTTTTTACACTTCCTACTGTATATATTTTTATACTTGTTGTTGTGAATTTATGTTCAAATTTGTTTGCTATTATATTAATTGTTTTAAGGTTTGATTTAGTTGTTATTATATTTTTAACTCTTATGATACTTTTAGTACTTATCAATAAGTTCATCGTAAGTGCAGTAAATTTATTTGTTATTGTAGGTATGGTTGTTTTGATTTTTATAGGTGAAGTAGCTGGTTTTAATGTTGTTCTTATGATCACTTTATTATTAGTAGAGTTAGTATTTGTTTTATTACTAGAGAGAGTTGTGTTTTTTGTGTTTAAGATTGTATTATTGGATTTAAAAGTCTCATTTTTAATTGTTGTATTAATCAATTCTGTAGTAAAATTTGATGCAGTCATGGTTGCAGTTGCATTGGTTGCAGTTGCATTGGTTGCAGTTGCATTGGTTGCAGTTGCATTGGTTGCAGTTGCATTGGTTGCAGTTGCAGTCGTAGTTGGTTGCTGTGAATATTAAAATTTAATGACAATTTAGTAGCGTAATTATTTTAATAGATAACTGAATAAATTTTAAAAAAATGTGTTTCATTATTATTATTATGAGTTCTTTTCTTTCTTCCTCTGTAACACTAACACCGGAATCCTACTTGATTCAAGGTGAAAGTGAGGATAATCCAGTACCAACTATATGTTAGAAACTGCAGGTGGTATATAGAGGGGTCACAAACTAAGCACTTTGCGCACGATGTTAGCTGTGCCAAGAACTTAGTCCCGTAAAGACGGTAAAAGACATTGTATTTTCGACAGGCAAAGACTTTCCACTAGTTAAATACACAGCCCGGTATTCGCCATGACAACCCAGAGAAACCGTGGAAACGTCTAAGCAGACTGTTCACGCGGTGCAATCACAACAATCATGCACCTTCCATAAATAATGCTGTGCGTCGACATGGCCGGAATGCATGTAAAAACATGCATCGTGCCACGTGTTGTGCACTCATACACTTTGCTCTAAAAAGGCCGGCGCAGCCGTCAATCGGTCTCGGAGCGACAGTGAGCGATAGCTATCGCTCGATTCCTATTGGCTGTTAGTTTTGGATAACGGTGCATGCAGTCGCAAATTTAACTCTGTCGGCCAGTGCGAAAAAGTACGACAAAGTTAGAAATTTTCTAACTTTTTGCGATAACTCGCGCGACTGCATCCAATAGAATGTGTGCGATTAAGCAAAGCGAGCGACAGCCAATGAAGCAGTGTAACGTCACATATCAAACGCATGCGCAGTGCCGGTAAGCTAGCGCTCGGGCTCTCTCGGGCTGACTCGGGAATTCTCAATCGGACTTGTAAACATGCTCCGATAACATGACGGTTGCGCTACCTTATCGGACGGAGCCAATCGCACTCCAATCGGTTCTTTTCGCACCGGTTCCGATTGACGGCTGCGCACCGAGTACATGTACTCGGTGAGTACAGTTACGAATCAGGGAATCAGCTGCCTTCACCGCTCGGCCATACCATAGCCATAGACCCCTTGCACATCCTTGCGCTTTGTTGCCATGTTTGTGGTGCCTAACAGCCTAATGCATTGTCCAGCATAGGGGAAACATCATTTCTCCCAATTTTTCACATGAAAAGAGTTTATTTCAACTGAACAAATTTTTCTCATATTCTTCGAGTTTATTATAGGAGCTACAAATAAGGCTTTGATTGAGGTTTGAAGCTTCTTTTGCTATTTAAAAAATATATACTTTTTTCCTATGCTGGCCAATGTATTCCTGACCAACAAAATGGTGGCTCTTAAATATGAGTGCAACCCGTCTATACTAATTTTTCAAAAATAGTAAAATAAGTTGTTGTTATGTTTTTAACTATAATTTTTTTAACATGCACATTAATTTTAAAATATTGTTGTTCATAAATCCTGTTTTCTTGCTATAAAAAAATGCGCATTACATTTGAATAACCAAAGTTGATCGTCATTTTAGGAGCAGAGAACACGGTTTACAAACAGCATATTATTAAAATTGTTAAGTTTATGATTTTTATTTTTTTGTAGTTTAAAATTTAAAAATGTCCTCTACATGAAAAAATTTTAAAAAATGAAAATAATTTAATTAATTTCTAAAATACCTCTGAACATAAAATAATTCTTGAAACCTAGTATAGCACGTAATTTTTCTTTTGTTTAATTGTTTCTGATCAGTGATCATATTAAGCAAATTTTAGAATTTCATAAAGAAAGATTTGTAAATTGTAATGACGCAATATCATGGGCTTTTTATCTCTCTATAACTGTATTACATTAATTTATATATATATAAAATTTACCGAGTTGGTATGTCCGAGGGTCCGAGTGGTAAAGTTGGCTGACTCGTAACTGTGTATACTCCTCACCGATTACAGGTTCGAGTCACTGCTGGGTGCGTACGTCAAGTGTGAGAGCACAACACATTGCACGATGCATGTTTACATGCATTACATGACGACACACAGCATTCGGGAGGTGCATGATCGATGTAATTGCACCAACCAGCCTGCCTAGATGTTTCCATGGTTTCTGTAGGCTGGATCATATGGCAAATACCGGGCTGCCCGATTGTTGTGCCCGTTGTGTTCTGTTTCCATGGATTATAAAGTCCTTACCTGTCGATAAGAACAATGTCTTGACTGGGACCAGGGATTGGTATATAGCACAATAACACAATTGGCAAGCAAAAAAAAAAAAAAAAAAAAAAAAAAATTAATAAATATGAATTAAAAACGTAACATTATTAGATACAATAATAACTATGCATATGATTGCAGGTGTCGACTACTTATTTACATTTGGCGTCACACTGCTGGTTTCATTCAGATCCCCCCATCCGTCTTCCATTGTCACCGCTAAGATATCGTCAACAATTCCGCCAAATACAGAATCAAAAAAACTTCTTTTGTTGCGATCGACGGGGGTGGCGGCAGGCTGCAAAGTAGTAAAACAATATTATTAAACACTGAATCCTAGAAAATAGATCGAAATAGAATATTATATTATGTATATTATTTCTATACGTATAATGTTAAAAAAGAAAATATAGATAGCATATAGTTTTACATAAATAAATAAATAGGGTCGTATTGTAGATCCTATGATCTAGGAAGTCTGCACGGAACGAAAAATCTCCCAACTCCAGGTATAAAGCTAGTATAACTATCCTGTGTTTTGCAATAGGTACAATTCTTACCTGCATCTAGCAGGTCGCTATACTAACCTCGCGCCTACCTGGTGTAAGGAGGAATAAACTAAAGGTAAGGATCGAGGTATAGACTCCCGATCGGGTGGAATTGTATCCTCACGAAAAGTATAGAGGCAAGCACTATAATACTTAGATTTAGTTTTTAACCGCAAAATGGCGTAAAAGGCGTTAAATAAAATTATAAATATTTTTTGGAAATATATAAATTGTTTTTGTTGCTTGCTTTTATTATTCAACGCCAAATATTAAATAATTAACTTATTAAAGCATCAATAATAATTTTTTTAGGGAAATAAATATAGCGCTTTAATTAATATTACATTAGTAATTTTGTATTACTATTGATAATGATAAATACATAATAAATTATACCGGGGACTTGGAATCATAATATTGTGTGGCTGTTGCTGCAGATCTCGGGTGGTCGATGAAAATTTTTTAATTAAAGACATAAATTATTTACTGAGCCTAGCTATTTTGAGGTCTATCCTTAGATGCGATTACTTCATTTTTCTTTTTTGGATAAAAAATTTA
Source organism: Ecdyonurus torrentis (assembly GCA_949318235.1). Classification (NCBI taxonomy): domain Eukaryota; kingdom Metazoa; phylum Arthropoda; class Insecta; order Ephemeroptera; family Heptageniidae; genus Ecdyonurus; species Ecdyonurus torrentis. The sequence goes on from OX439135.1 coordinate 24,314,083, forward strand.
ATATTCATTAATTTTTTATGATACATTTGTTAAGTTAAAAAATAAAAGCAATGTTATAAAGCTGGTACTTTTAATTAAATTGTTTATTTCTTTGCCTCCGACAATGTCACAAAGAATAGCCATTTTAGTTAAAATCGGCTGCTTTTCGTGGTGGCCATTTTTTGTCGCTAAACTAGATCGAAGCACGCGGCAGATGTAGTACAGCTCGCGCTGGCAGTCAGGTGCCGCTCCTCCTAGCTCTCAGGTGACATAAAAACTATACTGACGCTAGGTACCGCTCCTCTCACATCGCAGGTGGCATAACATCCAGCGCTAGGGATTTGGCGTCACTTATGCTAGAGACACAGGTTACTCAATAATACTCAGATCTTGCGCGCATGTACTAGGGCGCGGGCTTATTTGCGTTAGTATACTTATGTACTTAGATTTAACACATCATTTTTTTCCGTGTGTGAGGAGGGGATTCTATGTTATACAGGCTCAAATAAATAAATTAAAGTGTTTATTTATAGCGAGGGTAGGACAATACATGCAATACTCTGGCCAAAACAAGGTCGTTCCCACCAAAAGCTGTATCCGCGGTGCTAAACCAATCTGAGAGCGTGTTATAAACCTACTAGCCAATCACAGTTGACTTTACATATTTAATTACACATTACACTGTATCCGCTAGAACTAGTATTGGGAGATTAAGGTACTGTACATAATATACTGTTCATTTTCTTTCTTAAAAAATTGAATTCTATGAATAGAATGTCAATTGACATATTAAGAGACTATAATTGATAATAAAAAAACTTATATAATGCAATTATATAATTAGAGCTTATTATAACACCGAGCTGGTATGGCCGAGTGGTGAAGGCAGCTGACTCGCAACTCTGTACTCCTCACACCGAGTATAGGTTCGAGCCACTGCTAGGTGCGTACGTGAAGTGTGAGAGCACAACACGTTGCACGATGCATGTTTACATGCATTCCATGACGACGCACAGTATTCGGGAGGTGCATGATTGATGTGATTGCACCGACCAGCCTGCCTAGATGTTTCCACGGTTTCTCTAGGCTGTCATGGCGAATGCCGGGCTGTGTACTTAGGCCGTGGCCGGCCCGTGTGTGCTTTTCCATTAATTGGAAAGTCATTACCTGTCGATAAGACAATGTCTTGACTGGGACTGGGATTGGTGTATAGCACGATAACACAATATGGCAAGCAAAAAAAAAAAAAAAAAAAAAAAATGCTAATTAATTTGCAGGTTAAGCTACAATTTGATTTACTTATAATAATTGATTGAGATATGCTTGTTTTTTTTTATGTGTTTTTTTAAAACTAATACTGTGTAAAACACAATATGTTTCAGTTTCATTTTTTTAAAAAGAGGAGGTTTGGTTTTGACGAGAATATATAAATTTATATATAATTATATATATATATATATATATATATATATATATATATATATATATATATATATATATATATATATATATATAAAATATTATTTAAATATATATATATATATATATATCATATATATCAAGATGTATATTATATAGAAGTTGGTGTAGAATGCCTAGATAGCATCAGGTATGAAACGTCACACAAGGTAAATCCAAACAAGAGGGGAAATTTAAAGTGCCGAAAGAGAGGGATTTTTTGTCCCTTCTTCTCTTCCAGGTACATATGTATTGTACCTGAGAGACCACGTGGATCTGTTTATAGTCACCTGCTTATATGACGTATATGTCAAAAATTGAAGTTTTACGAAGTTTTCCATTAATATTAATTTTATATTATATAATATATATGTGTATATTTTTTCTTTTTATTGTATAATTTTTCTTTGTATTGACTATCATTTGTAATTGTGAATTTTTATTTACGATAACCTGAGCGGATATACATTGTTGTGTATTGTGATTGTAGGATGAGAGAAATGAATAAATATATTTTGAATTTGAATTGAATTTGAAACCGAGTTGGGACGACAGTAAAACAGCAAATTATACCACCTTCTATATATATATATATATATATATATATATATATATATATATATATATATATATATATATATATATATATATATATATATATATATATATATATATATATATATCAGGGTTGTAGTCCTAAGGGAACGCGGTGGGACGGATTTCTTGACAAAATGTACCCTAATTTGTAAATTTCCTGACTAATTTTGCTGTTTAATTGGTTGAAATTACTAAAAAAAATCTCGCTCGCTACGCTCGCAAGTTTCTTTTTATAACAAAGTTTTATTTTCATCACTTTATTATTATATAGTTTTGGTTTATCCAGAAATTTACGCATAAGTTATTTAATTGTCTTTCTTTTTATTATTATTTTAATTCTCAGAGTAAACCTTTATTGTCAAGGTATTAGAAAATAATTTTGGAACGCAAATCGAAAAAAAGGACAGTAGGTTTGTTTTCTCTAGGAGCTTAACTGGAGATGTTCTTAGATTTTGGGATTTTTCTTAGGCATTTATATACGAAAGCAGTATTCAACACACAATAAAAAAATATTGCTGGCGTGTTATATCTTGAAAAGCTATAATATATTTCAAAATTAAATACCTTTTTTTTTTCATTGGAAAAAGAAACATATTACGTTCTTAACTACATTTTTCATAATTCAATATTAACATATACTATAACCTCAATCCTCCGTGTATGAATATTCAGTGCCCAAAAACATAATTCACGTATCTAATAATAATATAATTATTATTGCATGGGCATCCAGCCCCGAATCGTGGCTGGATACGAATCGAAATACGAAATACGAATCGTCACCACTCAGGACGAGAGGACCTAGGTGTGGGGTGGGTCTTGTCCTCTGAAGCCCCTTAGGCTAGCTCTCGTTTTCGGAAGCGAGGCGGCCGAGGCATGTAATGGGCTTGGTAGGCCAAGAACCACCTCGCCCTTGAGTGCCTCGGTAACTATGGGCATCCGGCTCCAATGAGCTCGCGGAAAAGTGTTCCACCCGCGTCCAAGAGTGGACGTCAACCCGATGGAGGCCGTCAAGGGCAAAAGCCTAAATTAAATAGCCATCAACTCGCCTCTTAGCAAAATAGTCACGACATTTTGGGTAGTGACAGGGTGCGTGCATCTTGGCATCAGTATGAGCCCGTTGCACGCAATAGCCCCCCAACATCATTGAGTGCATGGGCAGTAATAAAATCAAATAATAATAGTAAAAATGAATCTTTGTGTTAAAAAAAAATTTTAATCGTAGCTCTCGTGTCAATTTTGATGCGTTATCAATAAAATTTTGGTCAGAATAAATTTTAACTATCTTACGTAACTTTTGGATTATTTTTCTAAAAAATGGGCGTGGCATTAAAAAATTTCGCGCCTGCGGCGGGCTTAAGGGGGGCCCTACCCCCTTGCCCCCCGAATTGTATCCTGGTCCCATATTAGAGCGTCCCACCTGGCATTTTTTTAGGACTACAACACTGATATATATATATATATATATAATAAAAATGATGAAGAAGGGGTTAATATTAGGTTATAAGTTATGATTACCTTTTCACTGTCACTGCAGTTGTGTGCATTGCAGATGATATTAGATCCATTCACTGTGCTTTGATTACAGGTAGCTACTTGTGTTTGCTGCAAATATCACCAAGGTTTCAAATGAATATATTTTTATTAATATTTTACTATAGCTTAAACATGCACACTAAAAAATAGACGTGTATAATCGACGTTCTAAACGTTGAAAAGCTTGTACACAGTTTCGTCATGCTTTAAACGTTGATATTTAACGCTTACGTGTGACGTCACAAACGTTTATAATCAACGCTTAATCACAATGGAGGTTATCGGTTTAAAAAAATGCTTAAAAATGAGTATGGCTTAAAACACGTAAAAGTATGTCTAGTATTTCTCATTTAAATTTCTCCGAAATCGGTGGAGTAGTTTTTTCAAAAATCGCAAAAAACGTGTTTTCCCCCATAAGCGTAATGTTAAATTAGGGGACCCTTAGCTTTCCCCGCGTCTCCCCGCGCACTAAACTGATAACCTCCATTAGATGAAAAATAACCAATTTCATTAGGCAATTAGTATATATTATATAATAAATTAATTGCATGACTGATTCGGGTATAAAAAATCGAGTTACATCCAAAAATGCCATAAAATTTCTAACGGGTTGGTAACTTTTCGAAAAAAAACGCACTTTTTGGGCTGATATAAAAATAAATCAAAAAAAATTGTTTTTCATTGATTCGAGTTAAAGAATAAAAAATAATCACTATTTATTCTTATGCATTTTTTAATTTTTCGCATAGAACACAGGAAATTGTGTATAATAAGTTTTATATTTTTTCTAATTAGGTGGAGAACAACACGTTTATTCCGTTGAAAATTGACGATTTTTATCAACTCTTATAATGCTAATAAATCAACGTTTAAAGTGAAATAGTTCTTAAGCGTTGAATTTTCAATACAATAAGAGTTGAGATTTGAAACGTTAAATATCAACACTTATAACTAGAGACCAGATTCTCTGGTACTTTTATTTTTTTGAAAAATGGTAACAAAAATGGTAACATTTTTGGCCTAAAAATAGTACAAAAATGGTAAAAAAAAAAATGATATAAAAATCGAAAAAATGGTAAAAATGGTGAAATGGTAAAACGTTTAAAATAGCCTATATAAAAACTGTCAATAAGCAGTTATTGTCGTTTTTTTTTTTTTTTTTTTTTTTTTTTTTTGGTAAGCAGGATTTTATCATGGACAAATAGAGAAATAAATAAAATTTTAAATATTTTAAAATTTCTTAAAAATTTTAGATATTTGATCGAGATAGTATTTACTTATTCAAATTTATTTATGTATATATTATTTTTATTTTATCGCACGTGTTTCTAGAAAAATTGTCGTAAGAGAGAACGCGATGTATCGACGAAAGTTTGGATTCATTGCCTATTTTAGATGATTTTTTTAAAATTTTTGACTTGGCTATAACGGTTTTTCCGTATGCTTTTACTTGTAAATTTCGGCGGGACTGGCGAAATTACTTCTCTATAATGAAATTTTGCTATATTAAAGTTTTACTGTATTTATTGTAGCCTTTTTTTTTTTTTTTTTTTCTAAAAATCAACAAGAAGATTAAGATTAAACCCAAAATTAAAAACTCACTATACGCGTTTTTTTTTTTTTTTTTTTTGTTGTTTGTAAACCCTGAATTTATCGCGTGTCCTCAATATGTATGTATAATGACATATGTACATAGTATATAGATATACTACAATTTAGATGATATTAATAGTGAATTATAGAGATTGCGGTTTTATTTGAGCTTCTTTTACAAATCATGCAAAGATTCAGTACTAATATTTCTTACCAATGATATTATTTATAAATTTAAAATATATATATAATAAAGTATAAACTAAATAAAAATCAAAGCAATTTCGTCTTCAAATATTATTAAAAAAGTTTAAATACGTAGTTTTATAGTAATTATAGTTATTATAAGAAATTAATGAAAGAAAATGCAAAGTTTTCGTTTCGTTTTTTCGACTTTTTTTATTATTATTATTTTTTTTTTTGCTTTTGCTTTTTCTGATAGTTTTTGAAAAAATGGTATAAAATTTTTGATTTTTTCCTGAAAAATGGTAAAAAATGGTAAAAAAAAAAAAATGGTAAAAATGCTAAAAATGTTGAAAATTGGTAACGCTTAAACAACTTCAAATTGTCCAATTCGTACTCATTTTTGGTTAAAAGTTACCTAATACTAACAGAAAAAAAAGTCGAGAGTACCAGCAAATCCGGTCTCTGTAACCGTTGAAAAAACACTTATTCCGTTGATTGCTAACCAAGGTCCATAAATAAGAGGTTAGATGCTCCGGGAAAAGTTTTGTCCAAGGTCGCGTAGCTTAAAGGAATTCACCAAAGACGTCATATCACCGGGTGTATTTATATTCACCTTATCAGTGACGTAACTGGTGAACGCTGGTGAACGGCATCGTATTGGCTTACAATCAAGTACATCCATCACAAAATAAAATCAACTGCTCCAGTTTTGTGCTGCGCTCTATGTACCTCTTTATTATATGGAACTTGATTGCTAACGAAATTTTTTAATGTGACATGCAGAAGTATATATCATAAGCATCTCTTAATTTGTTTTACCTCTTTGATGTTATTGTTTAGAAATTTTGTATCGTATTTTCCAAATAGACAATTTTTTTTTCTCTATTATTAGTTATTAATGGATAAATAACTCGACGGATTTTGCCTTTTAAGCTATCCTTTATTTGTGACTTTAAGGAATAGACCAGAAGAAATCATTATCATTTATATCACAAAACACTTGATGGGACTTACATAAATAACTTTAGTTTGTCTCAAAACACAACTGTAGCGCCGTAGCAGTGATCAGAAAATTTCAATTTATGCAACGCTCACAACATTTTTTTTAACTAATTTTTGCATGTTTCTGACGTCAAAAACATGAATAGTCACTCAAATTGCATACTTTACAGTATTTTTTACTCTCTCGCTCGTGGTACGTGCTACATTAACATTCTGGTAAAAATTGTCATTAGTTTTGAAGATCCCATTTCGTGTTTATTCATTAAAAAGCACATCTTGATTTATGTGGTCTATGGCTTTAACTGTTTATATATGTAAATTTTTTTGTTTTTCGATCACTCTTCGTATCGCTCAATAAATCTATTAGCTAAAAATATATGTATATTTCAACTAAAATTACAAATATATATATTTAAACTTTAAATAAATTAACTGTTATAATACTTTACTGTTAAATTTACAGCCTTGGTCACGTTACTCATGTTTTGTAACTGCGTTACGTTAAACTCACTATACTCCAAGAAAAATTAATAACGTTACGTAATATTATACACTAGAAATCACGTAAGGATGTGGGCGATTTATCGATTCCCCCTGGGCAGCCAATACACGCTCTAGCTTTCAAGGACACTAGGAGGGGGGTAATGTTAACTAAATGGAGAGCTTTTAGGCGTTCTCTTATTGGTCGCATCCTTACGTGGCGCAGACTGTACTCGTTGAAGTTTTTGAAAAGTAATAACACTATATAGGGTGTAAGCGGATGACGTCATATTTATTGCGATTGGAGGCCATACTGGAGTAGTGCATAACATTGCTCAGCATAGGACAAACTTCATTTAAGCCAATTTTCTTTGAGAAATCGGTTCATTTTTTGCTATTGTTATCTTTCTCACATACTTGAGATACTAATAATTCAACATATTTACAGCATCAATGCTCTCAAAAATATTTCATAGTGTTTTTAAACTGTCAAAATGATTTTTTTCCTATGCCACCCATGTTATTAAGTTATCCAACATGGCGTCGACTTTAACATGAATGCATAGACCCTATACGTTACTCGTTGAAGATTTTGAAAAGTAATAACATTAACTTTACTTTATTTACTCCAATATTTTTTTATGAAATAAAAACATTTTCAATAACCTGTTAAAAATATCATTGTTGTTGTTTTCGATAAATTATAAATAGAGAGATTTAAATCAAAATCATAACAGTAATTTCGAAAAAAACTTATGACGAAAGCATGTTTATTTATTTATAGATAGAAGCTTAATTCTTTCAGTGCTTGATGAAATATTAGAAAGTAGTGTCGTTACATATGGCAAAAATTATTTGAAAAAGGAACGCGTTACTCGTTACTGTAACCAAAAAGTAATGACGTTACGTTTTATTTTTTAATAAAAAGTAGTGAAATTACGTAACGACATTACTGTCCAAGTCTTTAGATAAATGTTAAAAATCATGAATAATTTTTGTATTTCCACTTGTTGAAATATGCTGATGTGTATTGCAAGTCATTGTGCATTCACATAATTCTTCTACTTCAATCAAATAAATAAATATTAACATATCGTGCATGCCATTACCTTTTTACAGACATACCTATAGCATACGTGTAAGGAAGTTTGACCATTGGCATGCACGATATATATGGCCTAATCACTAATTAGTAATTACCATATATTATTACATATACTTTACTTTTATAATGTAAAAAATAATCGTCGAAAAGCTTTGTACACAGTTTTGTAATGCTGTGGAATCAACGGTTATGACTATGACGTCACTTAACGTTATAAATTTTAAAGATAAAAGCATAAATGACGTCACAAGCGTTAGAATTACAATGAAATAAACCTTAAACTTGACCGTTGAAAATATACCCTTTTTTTCATTCTCTCCGAACGCTTGTGACGTCACTAACGTTTTTTATCGTTAGATTTTCAACGTTTAGTGACGTCATAACCGTTGATTCCAAAATAGCTAAAGCACTGCAAAAATATATGTCCAAGCTTTTAGACTTTTTTTTTTGAAGTGAATTATACTTAAATTACAATAAAAAAAAGCCAAACCTGATTTAAAACACAAATAATTTGCATAATGATAACGCAAGTATTTATCACTACGAAGCTTGACATTTTAGAAAGAATTTCAATTTTAAATCAAATAAAATATGCTTATAAAACAACCTTATAAACATTATATCAATACATTATATCCTGTTTCTATCATATATCTCTATATAATGAAAATCAATATACTTATTTTTTGCAATACAATTTTATTGGTACATATTATCCGTTATTATTATTATTATTATTTTTTTTACTAAATACAAATAATATGAGCATTGAGCACTCTCCCACCATATATACTGTAAGTTGTACAATAAGCATTTTAATGTTTGCATGCAACAATATAGATTTTATGATATTAAATTTTATCTTTATATAAGGTGTTTTCATTCATATTAAGGTCAACGCCATAAATGATTACTAAATAACAAGGGCTGGTATGGGACAATGTCACATTTTGTCAGTTTAAAAATACTTTGCAACTTTTGTGAGAGAAAATTAATGCTATTAAAAAATTGAATTATATTTTCATGTATATGCGAAAAAAATAATAATGACCGAAAAACTACTTATTTTCCAAAGAAAATATAGCGAAAACCCAAGAAACCTTAGCGAAAACCCATGTTTGACCTATGCTTAGCAATGTTATTCGTTGCTCAATAATGGCATCAAAGTGCATTTATTATAAAGTCATGCGTTCACACCCTATATATAGGGTGTATCCGCATGACGTCATACTGAATACGCTTTGACGCCATAATGAAGCAATGAATAACATTGCTCAGCATAGGACAAACGTTATTTATTATTATTATTTTCAAATTTCTTTGCAAAAATAGTTTTTGTTTTTCTCGTGTAACTTGAAACAATTAACCTGTTGACAGCATCAGTACTCTCAAAAATATTTTAAAGTATTATTAATAAACTGGTAATTATAATGAGTCATTTTCTCATATCTACACCCTGGCTAAAATAAAAACAGATTTTTACAACCGGATGCACCCCCTTTTTCTGAAACATTTTTCCACAAATAAACACCAAAATAGTACAGGTGATCAATGTAATATTGAAGTTAATACGTGTTAAATTTTATTTCTATTACTTATTGATTATAATACGAGAAAAGGGGGTGAACCGGTTGTAGTAACCTCTCTTCTTATTTTGGTAATGGTGTGCATATATATTTTATGTTATTTAGTGCTCACATATGGCGGTCTTTGTAAAAAAAAAATTGCATTTGCACCCACTCAGTATCGAACTAGCGATCTCTCGCGCTGGTCGACCTCATGTCACTGCAGCACAGGCTCAGTAAAAAAAAAAAAAAAAAAAAATGCAACGTTATATAGAAGTAATAATGAAACAAATAAAAAAGCAATTACAATAAAGATAAACTTTATTAATTTTTACAATTTTAAATATTTTTAATTTTCTGATTACAGTAGTTACAGTGGTTAGTGGTTACAGTAGTAAAATTTACTTTGCTTGTAACTTGTTTTGAGGAGAGGCAGGGTCGGATTGGGACGAAAAGGCGCACTCCGCGATACACTCATAGGGGCGCTAACACCCAGATGGGGGGTCAGGGGGGCGTAGCCCCCCTGAAGGGGGTCAAGGGGGCGAAGCCCCTTGCGGGGGGTTAAGGGGGGCAGAGCCCCCTTACCGCCGGAGGCGAAATTTTTTGGCAATCTTGTTTTTTTGACTCTATTTTTTAATTAAAATTTGGTAGTAAAATGTAATAACATGTCTTTATTTTTATTGAGCAGGTCTGAAAAAAAAAATGGGTTTAACAGACATTTAGGTGAATGGTACATCATATACATAAATGTTGTAGTACTTATTTGATTAAAAATTTGTTAAGCAGTTTGGACGCCCCTGCATTTCTCTACTTGAGAGTGTAGATTTAATTTCTATCTTTGTTCTTACATTTCCTTTTTTTTTTTTTTTTTTTTTTTATTTATTTTTTTTTTTTTTAACTTTTTTAACTTTTTTTTTTTTTTTTTTTTGCGATTAATTTATCTCCTTTGAGATATTTAAATCTGTTTTGTACATCTGCGCAAAATGGCACAGCTTTGCAAATTGCAACAGCTCAAGTTCTTAGTTTTTTTTTTTTTAAGGTACTACTTAGGGTATAGGAGTGTATTTTTTTTTAAATTAAGTTCAGGCTGATGTACCCAAAATAGAAATCCAAAACATTCTATCTCAAAAACTTTCGTCACAACAGAGCGTTAAAGTTCGCAAAATGCCTCACCCCCTATGCTAATGAATGTATATTTAAACCCCGATCTTGATTTTTTTTTTTTTTTTTTTTTTTTGAACCGGAATTTTTTAAGAATGTTAAAAAAATTACTAGCTTGTTTTTCGTGTTGAATTTTAATTAAAAATGATTTTTCAGATATTTCTAGAATGAATTTTTGGAGAAAAAAATTATCGCAAATTGCCCATGTTAATTTGAATATGCGATTTTCATTTTTTTTTTTCTCCGTAAATGTCTCGTAAAAATCGTTTAAAAAGTCAATTTCATTAAAACTTGATCTATAGAACACACTAGTATATTTTTGTTTATAATTAATTTGATCAAGAAAATTTTGGCCCTCGGTGAGCTTGAAGTTTGTGTGTTTTACGTGTTTAAGGCGGCGTAGCCCAACGACTTGTTACGCTATATAATTTTTAATTTGCGGATGATTTGATTTGAGTTGAAACTTTTTGGAGTATAGAGAATTGTTCCTTGGCTCATTATGAACCAAAAAAATAGATATATAAAATTGAATTTTACGACAACATCGCTACCCTCTAAAGTAGTACCTTAACTAAGTAATTGACTCTACTAAAAATTATTTGAGATTGCTTAGCTCAAGCGCCCAATGCCTAGAGTCGTTCAACACTTTTTTTAAAAAAGCGTGAATCTGATCACCGATCCGATCAAATGATCGTGATCTTATCGAAAAAATATCGATCGACTACAACACTATGGAGTGTTGGGCGCCCCCACAGTAGATGGTACAGTAGTCCATCTCCTATAGCGGGAATGTCAGATCGAATGCGCGCCATAATTCCGACTGGGTGAAGGTGGCAGAACTAGAAGCCGTAATTTGAAGTAATGTTACGTGTAGTTCTGACAACTTCACCCAGTCGGAATTATGCCGCGCATTCGATCTGACATTCCCGCTATAGGAGATGGACTACTGTATAATTTACTGTGGGGCGCCCCCTTTGTCGTAGTATCTCACGCGAAGAAAAAAAATCTCGAGATTTGCAAATTAAACAACAGTTTCAGATTTTGTTTGATTATATTTGGAACCTTTCAGCTTTCTTCTTTTTTTTTTTTTTTTTTTTTTTTTTTATCGAAAACGCCCCTTCGGGGCGCAGAGGGGCGCCAGCTCGGGGGGGCGCACTCCGCGATCGCGGAGTAGCTCTTATGGCCAATCCGACCCTGAGGAGAGGTATTTTTTATTTATTTCTTTCTTTCTTTCTTTCTTTCTTTCTTTCTTTCTTTCTTTCTTTCTTTCTTTCTTTCTTTCTTTCTTTCTTTCTTTCTTTCTTTCTTTCTTTCTTTCTTTCTTTCTTTCTTTCTTTCTTTCTTTCTTTCTTTCTTTCTTTCTTTCTTTCTTTCTTTCTTTCTTTCTTTCTTTCTTTCTTTCTTTCTTTCTTTCTTTCTTTCTTTCTTTCTTTCTTTCTTTCTTTCTTTCTTTCTTTCTTTCTTTCTTTCTTTCTTTCTTTCTTTCTTTCTTTCTTTCTTTCTTTCTTTCTTTCTTTCTTTCTTTCTTTCTTTCTTTCTTTCTTTCTTTCTTTCTTTCTTTCTTTCTTTCTTTCTTTCTTTCTTTCTTTCTTTCTTTCTTTCTTTCTTTCTTTCTTTCTTTCTTTCTTTCTTTCTTTCTTTCTTTCTTTCTTTCTTTCTTTCTTTCTTTCTTTCTTTCTTTCTTTCTTTCTTTCTTTCTTTCTTTCTTTCTTTCTTTCTTTCTTTCTTTCTTTCTTTCTTTCTTTCTTTCTTTCTTTCTTTCTTTCTTTCTTTCTTTCTTTCTTTCTTTCTTTCTTTCTTTCTTTCTTTCTTTCTTTCTTTCTTTCTTTCTTTCTTTCTTTCTTTCTTTCTTTCTTTCTTTCTTTCTTTCTTTCTTTCTTTCTTTCTTTCTTTCTTTCTTTCTTTCTTTCTTTCTTTCTTTCTTTCTTTCTTTCTTTCTTTCTTTCTTTCTTTCTTTCTTTCCCTAGCAAAAATTATCATTTGAATTTTCAAAAAAATTATCAATTGATCTACACTCTGAATATCAATTGAAAATTGGGACTAATCTCCATTCATTTTAATGGTCGATCCACTAAAATGAGTGGTGATGTCATCTCATTTTTACGGTCGATCCACTAAAATGAGTGGTGTTGTCATCTCATTTTTACGGTCGATCTACTAAAATGAGTGGTCATCACATCTCATTTTAATGGTTCAGATCATTCAAACGAAATGACAATGGTCCTTACATTCAATTGATATCCACGGTGTAGATCAATGATTTTTTTATGCCTCGCCATAGGATTTGTTCGCCGCCGCTCCAGATTATTAGCATTCAATTTTTAGTATCTTTCTGATCTGCAACATATTAAATAATTTAAGTACATTATATTTTTATAAAATAAAAGAACATATTTGATTTAATTATAAAATGAATTTTTTTCGGTTTAGTGATCGGGGGGAACGCAGAAAAAGCTAACGGTCCACTATAATTTAATACATACACACTTTTTTTTTTTTTTTTTTTTTACTTCAGAAAAAACTACATAACTGATTATAGAGAAATTAAATGAGAAATACTAGACATAGTTTTACGTGAGTAAAACCAATGAATTGTTTCTCATTTTTTTCTAAAACCGACAACCTCCATTCACCATTCATTGAAATTTATTAAATTTCTAAACAATTTACATGCTAAAAAGATACAATCTTTTGTACAAATTTAAATATGACATTTATTTTTAAAAAATGTCAGATATATTTGCTAAAAATAAAAAATAACATACATGGGAAAAAAATGAAATTGTTATGTACCAAAACATTTTTTTTTTCGACATTAAATTGACTATTAAAATATAACCAGTACATTTTGTGACAATTTTGCGTAATAAATATTATTTTGCATTAAACTCACCTTAATATTATTCAAGAAACCTAGCTGTTTGGAGCAGTAAAAGCTCACACTCGATCAAACATCATGTTGCATAAAATTTATATTGGATCATAATCTCAAAAAGGCCGACGGGTGAATGCACGCCTCATATTTCAAACCCAGAAAAAAGGTACTATTTATTAGCCTAACACAATTTTACTATTTCAGAATAATACATAAGTATTTACTTACACTTTTATAATATTCTTATTCTTCTAAGTTGAAATAATACCAATAATATTTACTAATATTACAGAGAACGACGTAAAACGTTGAACGCGCCATGCTTCCCTTCTCGTAAATGGCCGTTGTTGGCGTCAATATGTCAATGCCTTGTGATTGGCCAATTCATATCACGTGACTTTATGACGTGTTACATCAATATCAATTGAAATTTTGTCATTAGATTTTTAATGACCATGAAAAATTCAATGATAATTTAATCATTTAAAATTTTAGCCGGATTTAAAAAAAAAAATACTAAAAAGACAAAAAGTAACATTTTTCCTCTCTAATTATATAAAAGCGCTTTATTTTGGCCCCTTTAATTTTTTTATTTACCTCTCTCTCTCCTTCTCTCTTTCATTCATTTAGCAATTTTTACATTATTTACTGAGCTTTTATAAAATTCAAAATAAATATAAACTATAATTTCTTAAATTTGTTTTGTATTTGCTAAAAAAGAACAGTTATTAAAAAAAATTGTAAAGAAAAAAAATTAAGACAAAATGTCCTGATTTTTTTTGGAATATAATTTGATAAAACAATATTTTCTTATCATGTTTTTTTTTTTTTTTTTTTTACAAAAAAAAATGTTTATTTTCAGTTTGGTTGAAAACAATAATCAATTCCCAATGATCAGTGATCGTTAAAATTTCAATGATTAGGAGACATTTTAATTCGATGACAAATTCTAGTCAATTGATTTTATTACATTTTAAGATAAAATGATATTTAAAAAAAATCAATTGATATTAATCATTCATAAAATTTCAATGATAAAGACCACTAAAAATTCGATGACAATTTAGCCAATTGATTTTTTCACATTAAAGACAAAATGATATTGAAAAATATCAATTGATATTATCATTCAATAAAATTTCAATGATAAAGACCACTAAAAATTCAATGACTATTTAGCCAATTGATTTTTTCACATTAAAGATGAAATGATATTGAAAAATATCAATTGATATTAATCATTCAATAAAATTTCAATGATAAAAGGCTACTAAAATTCGATGACAATTTAGCCAATTGATTTTTTCACATTAAAAATAAATTGATATTGAAAATTATCAATTGATATTGACTAGTATCATTTAAAAATAAATGAAAGTCAATTCAAATTTATTGTGAGTCCATAAAAATTTCATGATAATTTTTGCTAGGGTTCTTTCTTTCTTTCTTTCTTTCTTTCTTTCTTTCTTTCTTTCTTTCTTTCTTTCTTTCTTTCTTTCTTTCTTTCTTTCTTTCTTTCTTTCTTTCTTTCTTTCTTTCTTTCTTTCTTTCTTTCTTTCTTTCTTTCTTTCTTTCTTTCTTTCTTTCTTTCTTTCTTTCTTTCTTTCTTTCTTTTTCATTTTTTGTAAGATAGGTCCTAACCAATGCGTTTAAAATGGTAGACGTCGGTACATTTGTGAAAATGTAAATTGACTACACTAAAATTACATCAATTAGATCAACTTGACGTAGTATTTTATTGTACTTACTTTATATGTGGAATGTACTTGGAAAATAAATTCATTCCTGTTGACTTTTTTTTTTTTTTTTTTTTTTTTTTTTTCAAGGAACATAGTGGATCATATAGGAAGGAACCCTACAGGAATGCATTCCAAATCATTAGAAACACAGTTCGCATACACTTTTGTTTTCATGGGTATATAGTTTTATTAATGGATAAGTAAAGTATTACTCAGCAGGCTTTGTTTTTTCAATTATTCTTTTCAGCAATATTGGTTCAATGTTCAATGTTTGTGACTTAATTATTAAAGTGGCATATTACATTTTTTTTGTTTTTTTTTTTTTGTTTTTTGCTCAAATATTATTTTTTTTATGTTGTTGTTTTTTTTTTCATATAAATTTGCAAATATATTTAAACTTTAAATGAATTCAATGTTATAGTTTTAATTGGTAAATTTATAAATGTTAAAAAAATATATAAATTTCATTTTTTTTTTTTTTTTTTTAAACACACAGTTTTACAAAATCCAACCAAGGCATAGCCTTATGCCTTATTGGTTGGTTCATTTTATTTTCACATAATATCTTTATACTATAGTTAAATTACTACTAATGCAATCATGAAATTTATTTTATATTTCAAGATAAATAAAACATTTAAACACAAAACATATAAGATATTTTCAGATTTTGAGAATTAATCTAATAATGGAAGCAATTTTTTTTTTTTTTTTTTTTTTTTTTTTGTATTCCTACTTGCTCAGATTGAATTTAATTCTACGTATTATTACACAAGAGATTCCTGTTTTAATAAGTTCACATAAAATTTCAATGTATTCATTTCTATAATATTTTTATTTGATGAAAATAAATAAACTTTTTTTTTTTTTTTTTTTTTTGCAAGGTAACTTTATTGATATACATTATATCTGTTATATACATAAAAAAATATCTATATATTATATATATACAATAAATAATAGAAGCACGGCATTAAGGCATTAAAAGCCATAAAACAACATGTGCTTTTTAATGAATAAACATGAAATGGGATCTTCAAAACTGATGACAATTTTTACCAGAATGTTATAATGTAGCCCCACGAGAGAGCGTGAAAATACTGTAAAGTTTTCAATTTGCGTTAATATTTCTGTTTATGACGTCAGAAACATGCAATAATTATTTTTTTAAAAATGTTAATTGTGCGGGTTGCATAAATTGAAATTTTCTGATCACTGCTACGGAGCTACAGTTGTGTTTTGAGACAAACTAAAGTTATTTATGTAAGTCACATCAAGTGTTTTGTCATATAAATACTCATGTTTTCTTCTGGTCTTTTCCTTTAAGTTGTATAATAAGCTTATTAGTGTCTGCAGACTTTATGATATTCAATTTTCCCTTTTAAGCAAAGGAGGACTTTATACATGAGGTGAGTGATTGCTATATAGTGTCGTAGGCTCAACTATGGCGGGTGTTCTTCTTCTTCTTCTTATTTTAACGTGTTTAATTTAAATAGCTTAATTGAAACTAGTTTTGAGGTGCGAGGTGGGCTATTGTATTGAATTATCTGACATTCTCTCTAAAAATTGGTGCATTACTTTAGTTACGAATCCTAACTTATTTAAGATAATCACTTTTAAGTTATTATTATAGTAGCTTAAATAATGCATTTTAGCAAATTATTAACAATAGCTTAAATAAACTTCAACCAACTTAAATTAGCTATTTTTAATAGTTTACTAAAATGTATTAGCTAGTCGTAAGCTTAAAAGTGATTATCTTAAATAAGTTAGGATTAATTATCTTAACTAAAGTAATGAACCAATTTTTAGAGTGTTTCTGAAGTTAAAGTAGTAAATTATGCAGGCGTACTAATTTTTATTATCTCAATACTTTTTTAATTGAAATATTACATTTATGTTAACCAATAATAGAAGTTTTAATAAAATTCATGTTATAACTGCAGAAAAAAACCATGTCTAATATCCTAAAACATACTTAAATATCAACGTTGATTTGGACTGAGTCATTGATTTCTAATTTATTTTCCATTCACAAAGAAGAGCGATCTGTTACATTTATGTCACAGATAGCTTGTTTTACACACGCGTAGAGCTAGTGATCTGTGACGTCAGATTATGCACGTACTCTTTTGTGAATGGAAAACAAATTAGAAATCAATGGCAACATTTAAAGCAACGTTGATTTATAGGTATGTTAGGAAATTGGATTTTTTTTTTTTTTTATTTTTTTTTTTTTTTTTTGTCTTCAAGGTTTTCTACGCCTGTTACTGTTGTGTTTTTTGAAATTTATTCAGATATTGAAATGTTTAGAGGATTTGTTGTTTGAAAGTTATTGTTATTTAAAAATTAATTGTTGTTTTTATAAGTTGACTCAATCTTAAGTTGCACTTTACGGCTTTTTTAAAATTTTATTCAATATAGTTGTATTCTTCGTTAGAATGGGTTTAAACTTTGAGATAAAGAACCTGAAATTAATTGGAGTAATTTTATAATTCTTAATAGTTATAGTAGCGATATATTAAAGCTTTTTGTTAAGTTGTTTAAGTGTTGAAATATTGACTATAATAAAGGTCAAGCTATCGTGAAGCCAACTATAAGCGCTTTCGGTAACATCCGCTTCCGTTTCGACGTACTGCGCATGTATAGTAAGTAGAAAGGAAAGTGGATGTGACCAAAAACGCTTAAAGTTGGCCTCAAACATACAGTTGCTCCTTTTTTTAGTTAATAGTAGATGAATGTGATGTCAAAGATATAGTGTCTGTTACATGAATAAAAAATGTACACTTCGAAAAAATTGTGCCTTACTGCAATTACGAATCCTAACTTATTTGAGCGATAAACACTTTTAAGTTGTTATGAGCAGCTAAAATAATGCATTTTAGCAAATTACTATAACAATAGCTATTTTAATTTTTTTTTAATTATTTTAGGTTACTTTAAGTAAAATTAACTAATGTTAATAATTTGCTACATAGCATTATTTTAGCTACTCATATAATAACTTAAAGCCCTTGTCAACTTACTTTTTTATCATTTAAAATACTAGACTGATAATTACCATACCTAAATATCCATGAATTAGACACCGTCACATTGATTTTGTATTTATTTTCGTTTATTTTCCTTTTTGCGCGGTTATATCACGTATCTGACGTCACAATGTACCGTCGCCAATCACAGTCACCGCTCTGGTCACGTGATAAATTTAAGCCCCTCCCTCAAGTTCTTTACCCCTATCACGGCCCCATCGGTACATTGTTACGTCAGATACGTGATATAACCGCAAAACGGGAAAATAAATACAAAATCAACGTGATGGTGTCTAATTCATGGATAATAAGGTATGGTAATTTAATTATCAATCTAGTATTCTAAATGATAAAAAAGTAAGCTGACAAGGCCTTTTAAAAGTGTTTATCTCAAATTTGTTAGGTTTCATATATTAAAGTAATGCGCTTTTTTTTTAGTGTAGTATTTACTAGGGATATATTACACTAAAAAAACAAGTTTTTACTCTCTATGCACAAAAGTATAGAGAGTAAACATGAATTGTGTTGACTCTGCGTCAAAGCACGAGGAAGTTCTGATTATGCATGCGTTTCGACACATACTGACAAGTGAGTACGCATGAAGTGTATACGGGAGTACGCATGGGATGTTTGCGCACTATCATCATAGAGTATAGTAAATACAATACCATCCAGCACGAGGAAATGTTTAAATTTAGAAATGCATACACATTTTACCGAGCTGGTATGGCCGAGTGGTAAAGGCAGCTGACTCGCAACTCTGTACTCCTCACCGAGTATAGGTTCGAGCCACTGCTAGGTGCGTACGTGAAGTGTGAGAGCACAACACGTTGCACGATGCATGTTTACATGCATTCCATGACGACGCACAGTATTCGGGAGGTGCATGATTGATGTGATTGCACCGACCAGCCTGCCTAGATGTTTCCACGGTTTCTCTAGGCTGTCATGGCGAATGCCGGGCTGTGTACTTAGGCCGTGGCCGGCCCGTGTGTGCTTTTCCATTAATTGGAAAGTCCTTACCTGTCGATAAGACAATGTCTTGACTGGGACTGGGATTGGTGTATAGCACGATAACACAATATGGCAAGCAAAAAAAAAAAAAAAAAAAAAAAAAAAAAAAAAAAAAAAATATGCATATTAACGTATTGTATTGTCATATTTTGTAATATATTGTCAGTATGCATAAATGAAATTTGTCAACGCATGAGCACATTATGCATTTACAATGCTTAATTATAATTATTAATCACTTGTTTTTTCAGTGTATAGATTATGTATATAGCAATTTCATTAAAAAAAAAATTCATACATATCAAAGTGAAGTGTAGAATGTGACGTATTAGTTATTATCTTGGTATAAATAATGTCAGCAAGATCAACAATTGTTGTTGTGTCCCGCGGAGTATTATTATTAACATTGGTTATTGTTGTCTTCAATAATGAGGCTTGCAGTTTTGATGTTGAATCTAGTAACTTTAATATTGCACTTGTAGCAGCAGTGGTGTTTGATTTAATAGTTATATTCTGTGTATAATTTAATCAATCAATAATCAACCAATAAAAAGTTTCATTCATTTTTTATTCATAAATTTTAATATTTTTTTTTTAATATTATATTATATAATATTCATTAATTTATTGTAACATTTGCTTATATATTTATGAATGTATATATTGTGATTGAAATCAATCAATCAATCAATCAATCAATCAATCAATCAATCAATCAATCAATCAATCAATCAATCAATCATTATAAATAAAAAAAAGCATGGTGTTGTGTATATATTATGCATAGACATATATTATGTATTCGTGCGATTGATTTTAAAAATGTTCAATCAATGCTAAATACTTTTTTTAAATAATTTGAAACGCGGGAAAATGGGTGACAGTGACACAATGCATATTTATAAAATTGAAAGTTTCTAATAAGTCTAAAAAAATATATATATTTTGAGTGAACTTACCTTAAAACTTGTGGTTGTAGTGGATGCATTATGTATTGCAATTTGAAGACTTACTATACTATAGTTATGTTGTGGGAGGGATGCAGTCAGGGTTTCTACTGAAAATACTCGCTCAGAAATGTTACGTTTTGGAGAACTCATGGTTAACACAATTATTATTGTGATATTTCTCGTAACTGTAGCTAAAGTTTGTAAGTTTAGATTTTGTTTTCTTGAGGTTAATATCTCAACAGTAGTATTTATTGACGAGTCATTTGGATCAGTCATATTCTAGATAAAACAATAAATTATTCATTCTCTAACTTAAATATCTTTATACCATATAAAACGAGTGCAAAATCTCAACGAATCTTCAATGTACCATAGTCAATTCATCAATCAATAAATCTCAAAGTCAACTGCTGATACTCTAGTTTTTTCGTAAACCCTGTACTCTTGCACCAAAAAATGCGCATTAAATTTGAACCTAAATTTGAATATTTTTAATTTTTGTGCCAAATAAAATTTTGGGCAATGCCAAAAGGAAAGGTTTCGGCATTTCCCAATCTTTGCCCAAAGATTGCCGAGTTCCCACGGAAAACTTTCTGGTACCTGGGAATAATAATATATGATAGTATAAAAAGAAGAAGAAATTCATAATACAATCAATAGAGCTTTTGTAGAAAGTTCAATACAATGTAATAAAGATAAATTATGAATTCATATAAAAATTTCGTCATTATTGTTTCAAATGTTATAAAAAAAAAAAATGATTACTATAACACTTAAAACTTAAACTATAAAACTGATGCACTTTCTGTAATTTTTTTAGATAAAATACTATACATCCAGATACTTTACCTTAGTTTTAGTGTACGCATCAATTAAAGTTATTAATAACATAAATATAACGATGGATTTTGTTCTAAAAAAACATTTTGTATGTGAAAGATGAAGTTACATGTATTTTCAAAAGTAAAATGTGGCAAAAATGTAATAAATTTTTGTATAACTCCTAGAATCTACCAATAAATGTTCTTGTCTTGGTGGGACTAATGTAACCTTGGACTAAATAAAAAATTAAAGAAAAAAGCAGTGCTTTTTAATGAATAAACACAAAATGGGATCTTCAAAATTGATGACAGCTTTAACCAGAATGTTAATGTAGACCCACGAGAGAGCGTGAAAATACTGTAACTATGCAATTTGCGTGACTATTCATGTTTCTGACTACAGAAACATGCAAAAATTAGTACAAAAAATGTTGTGCGGGTTATACACATAAATCCAAATTTTCTGATCACTGCAACATTAATTAAGGTGTGGAAATGTTGAAATAATCGATCAATGAGAACTGGTCGTATCAATTTTTATGCAACATATCGTCGTATACGCGCGCAATTTTACAAATGTGACCTGACTTTTCAATAATATTTTCTTTAATAAAAAAATTGTAAATTAATAAAGACCATCTGTGACGCAATTATTAGGTGAATTTCTAAATTTATACAATTAATTGAATATTTTGCAAAAAAAAGTGGATTTTGAGTGAACTTACCTTAGAACTTGAGTTAAAAGTTGATACAATGTTTATTGAATCTTGACGACCTACATTTATATTTTGCATTGAGTCCAATGTTTTGTTAACTAAGGATAAACTTTGTGACTCTAAATTTGGTGATCTTAAGGTTGATATCTCAACGGTCAATGAATTGTTTGTTTCATTGTTCATATTCTAAATAAATATACGTAGGTAAAAATAAAAATCAATCAATTAATCAATACAGAAAGGAATCTAATGTTTATAACTACTGATATATTAGTAACTAGATCTAATATACATCAAGAACAAAACTTTAGCAGTCAATGCAAAAATTAAACAACCAATCAAAAAATGAATCAATCAATTAATCATTAAAAATCTATTTTAAAGTTAACTGCTGATACGCACTAAAGTGATGTTTGCTCATCGGGTTCTCTTGCACCAAAATATGCGAATATATCCCATTAAATTTACAAAAACGTTGAACGTCATTTTAGGAGCAGAAAAAAGGGTTTACGAACAACATTATATACTATTACCTGGCATAGAGCGTGTGCAGAACTTGTACACATACCCTTCTGAAATCCAGATAAGTGATATTTTTTTGATGCTAATAAACCAATACAGTAAATGTCTTTTATTAAAAAAAAAGGTTCTTCTTCTTTTGTCCAAAGATCTGAAGGAACTGTCATGTTGTCCCAACAACTTGTAAAGTTTTGTGACAAAGTTTGGTCTTGATATCCAGTAAAAATGTACACACCTGTACCTGCTATCTCGTTTACGAGTGAATAAGAAATCAAGAGAGAGAGAGAAAAAAAGAACATGAGTTAATTCTAAAGCTTTAAATAATACATTTATAATAAGTCAATTTTAATGTAATACATTAATCCACTACTTTGTTATACATTACGCCACTACTTTGTTATACATTACGCCACTACTTTGTTATACATTACGCCACTACTTTGTTATACATTACGCCACTACTTTGTTATAGACAATACACAACGCCAACTGTAAAAACTTATGGGTAACCATTTCAGACCCTTATAGTTAGAGAGCGCAGAAATAGTTGTTTTTTCTGGCAAAATAGTTAACTATATAGTTTTTTTTTCGGGCAAAATAGTTGGTAAAATAGTTTTTTTTCAAGAAATAGTTGATTTAATAGTTGATTTTAATTTTATTATAGTTGAAAGGAATAAACACTTTTTTTGCGTATTTTTTTTTCTTTAGATAACTTTTTTCCCCTTTCAAATCATATACATTAAATCTAAGGTAAATACTAGCAGAAACTGAAATATAACATTTCATAAACTCAAAAGGCTAGTAATCTATGCATATATATAGAAATCAGCAAATAATCCAAGAGCACTGTTACCATGGCAGCCTTGATTTTCAAAATAATGGCACACCAAGTACTTTTCCAAATTCTCTACAGTAAAATTTGGTCGATCACAAAAAACACCTCTCCACATTACAGGACCGTACTTGAGAGTACTCTGGCTTGTTTAAGGTTTTACTTTAAGGTAGGAGCATGATTTTTTTTTATATTATGTTATTGAATTGAGTTGAAGCTGCTGTACCTAAAAATGAAATCCAAAAAATTCTATCTCAAAAACCCTCAGCGCTTTAAAAAAAAAAAAAAAAAAAAAAAAAAAAAAACACTAGCTTGTTCTTCGTGTTGATTTTCAATGAAAACTGATTTTTCAGATTTTTCTAGAATGAATTTTACGGGAAAAAAATATCGCGAATTGACCCATGTTAATTTGAATATACGATTTTCAATCATTTTTTTCCTACGTAAGAGTCTCGTAAAAATCGTTTAAAAAGTCAAATTAATTAAAACTTGATTTATAGAACACATTTGTATTTTTTGTTTATAAGTTAATCAAGAAAAATTTTGCACACCGTGCATCGAGCTTGAAGTTTTGAATGTTTTTCGTGTTAAAGGGGACGTTACCCAACATCTTTTAAAGCTAATTTACGGAAGATTTGCTTGGAACTGAAACTTTTTGGAGTAAAAAGAATTGTTCTTTGGCTCATTATGGAACTAAAAATTATATAAAATTGAATTTTACGACCACATCGCTACCCTAAAGTAGTACTAATTAAGTGATAGGTTATTCAAGATGTCTCCGTTTCCAACAGAATTTTCCCAGACTTGGGAAAAAATTTAATTATTTTTAACCTTTTTTTTTTTGTTTTTTAATTTCCTTAGAAATGTCCATGTTTTCAATGAATCGTGAACAAAAGATGAAAATATTTGACAAATAGGTGAAAAATGTTGAAATAGTTGTTTTTCATGAAATATAGTTAAAAATAGTTGAATTTTAGATGGGGTCAAAAGTTCACAATTTAATGGATCGATGGAGATCTGGTAAAATAATAAGAATAGCACCCATAACGCAAATAGTTGAAAAACTATTTCTGCGCTCTCTACTTATAGTTATAGGAAGCCTTAACTTGTGGAACCCTGCTTTTTTCGTTAAAAATCTCTAGGAATAATCCCAGTTTTGTTATATTTACCTTTTGTCTTCCTAAAAGCTTGTAAAACACAAGTCATTTCAGCTTTAGTTGTGACATGTGCAGGACAAGATCCCACAGAACGACACTCTTGTGCAGCATCAAAAAAAGTAGCAGACTGTATTTAAAGGAAATATATTACAATTTAATGTTATTATAATGTATTTATGTGAGGATATTAATAATAAACACTAAAATTATTACTATTAACTGTACAGTACCTTCCATTATAATTTTTTTATATTTTTTTTAATTTGTGTTATTTAATTTATATATTTCGAATATCAATAAATATACAAGCACAGACACAGACACACACACACACACACATATATATATATATATATATATATATATATATATATATATATATATATATATATAATTTTTACCGGTGATTTGGCCAGAAATAGTGTTTTGTCACCGCAAATTGTTGGTAAAAAGTCACGCACTGAAAAATTTATTATACAAATAATTAGTTTAAAAATATATAAAATTAATATTTTATGCTGCAGTCTCGGGTTTGATTCCCAAAAAGTCTATGAAGATAACTTAATGAAGGTAGCCTTAATTACTACTATAACGAAATTTTTTTTTTTTTTTTTTTTTTTTTTGCTTGCCATATTGTGTTATCGTGCTATACACCAATCCCAGTCCCAGTCAAGACATTGTCTTATCGACAGGTAAGGACTTTCCAATTAATGGAAAAGCACACACGGGCTGGCCACGGCCTAAGTACACAGCCCGGCATTCGCCATGACAGCCTAGAGAAACCGTGGAAACAACTAGGCAGGCTGGTCGGTGCAATCACATCAATCATGCACCTCCCGAATACTGTGCGTCGTCATGGAATGCATGTAAACATGCATCGTGCAACGTGTTGTGCTCTCACACTTCACGTACGCACCTAGCAGTGGCTCGAACCTATACTCGGTGTGAGGAGTACAGAGTTGCGAGTCAGCTGCCTTCACCACTCGGCCATACCAGTATCGTACGATACTATATCAAAAATTTCATGATAACGATATTAATCAATCAAAGTGCAATATTTTTATTAATAAAATATTTCAAATCTTCTTTTCAGTACAGTAATATTAGTATAATATAATACATCTAATTTATATACTTTTAAAAAGTTGGTTCATTTTTTCGTAATTTTTTTAGCACTTTTCAAATTCTTCTGTTTTTTTTTTTTTTTTTTTTTTTAATATTTTGAGCAAAAAGTATTGTTATCGATGTGATGATATTATTTTAATTTTTTATTAATCAATATTTTACGACATTTTTTATAAAAGTTTAATTCTATAAAGCATCGATAACCAGATATTATAGTTATAGTATTTACGATAATCGAACTCTACACAGTAAATATGCCGTAATATATAGATATCGATGCAATAAATATATATATATATATATATATATTCAATATTCCTTTGATTTCAAAATACAAAAGTTATACTGCATGATAAAAAAAACTGTGTAATACAGTAGAGTATATAACAGCGATGCAAAATTGAGACTTATGGTCATACCTTTTTTTCGAGTGGATCTAAAACAGCGTTTGCATTCATGATCCTTAAAGTTAATATATTTTTATTATTTAATGTATATATTTTAACATTTCATATTTTCCTAGATCATTAGTACTTAATTTTGTAGTATATATTTTTAAAATGATATTTTATATTTTGTTGTTTAAATTAATGTTAAAATCTTACAAAAAAATAAGAGATTTTACCTTTTTGCAAGTAAATTCTTTGCAATTTGATATTTCTCTTGGCTGTAAATAAAATAAACAATGTAAGTAAAAATGTAACTTGTTAACATGGATATAACAACAACAAATAAGTTTAAGTTAAAAATAAACGGCTGTTGAACCTAGATGAGTGATGTTATAATTCTTAATAGTAGCAATGGTAGATTTATGTAAGTTTTTTGTTACATTACTTAAAGAAGGAACTGCAGTTGATGAAATTGATGCCAAGATGTATAGGCTTCTGTGACATTAATAAAAATTGTTTTATTTACGAGGAATAAATTACCTTCCAAAGTGCCTTGAAATCAAACTTAGGTTTAGTAGATAAAGTCTCCGTTGTTATTGTTGATGCAGTGGTCATATTCTGTGGAATTATATCAATAGTATAAATAAGCAGAGAAATGCGAAGGAATAAAACAACAAATCAATAGCTTGTTCAATCAATCGATCGATCGATCGATTAATCAAACATCCATTCATTCATTATTCATTCATTTATTTATTCCCCTGCTCACAAAACCGTGATTTTAGCCGCTCGGTTCTGAGAAAAGTAAAAAAACTGCGCGGTTCTCAATAAACCGTGCAAAAGCCGCGTGGTTCTTAAAAAACCGTGCAAAAGCCGCGCGGCCCTTATAAAACCGCGCGGTTCCTAAGAACCGCGTGGTTTTTGCACGGTTTTTAGAATAAGGTCACGTGATCTAGCGCATGCGCATTTAGGATGTGTGAGAAAGATGCGCAGTATGTCAGTGAACTTGAGCATTGAAGATGCAAATATGGCGAATATACTTTGTGTTGTTTTTTACGTGAATATTATAAGTACAAAGGATTGTAAGAAGCTAAAAAATTAGTGCTCGATGTTTATAAATGAGGTAAGAATTTACTGAATGTATAATTCCAAAGTTTTAATATCAGTAGAGAGCTAAAACAGTGATTTTTGTTACATGACCTTGGGCGCGGCTATGGCGAGTGGCTTTGAACTTCGCAAAGACCAACGTATTTCTATACACGCATCATGGAACGTAAAGTTTTTTTTTTTTTTTTGATATTATATTGGGTTTGTTTTTATTAGTATGTATTAAAATATATTTTTATGTCTTAGACTTTGTTTGTTGAACCAATAATAATATGTATTTAATATTTTTATATGTATTTTTTTGATTGAAAAAGCGTGGTATTTATATAAAAGGTACGCTTTTTCAATGAAAATGTGTGTAGTATATAATGACATTTTTGTTTATTCAATGGTACACATACGTGTGTAAGTAGAAAATGTGGTTTTCTGTTATCTAATTCAGGTGCAGTGAAAATAAAAGTAAGTTTTTTGCGACATTATTGAACCAGAAAGGTGCGGAGCCCACTGAAAGCGTCGGAGAAGGCGGCATTTGGGTTCAACAGCACGCGCCATGTAAACCATAGAGTCATCTGGGTTTCAACGTGAGAACCGCCCGGCAGCCGCGCGGTTCCCGGTAGCCGCGCGGTTCCCGGCAGCCGTGCGGTTTCAAGGGTTTCAACCCAAAAACCGCCCGGTAACCACGCGATAACCGGGCGGTTACCGAGCTCGGTTTTTTGCACGGTAACCGCGCGGTTTTTTTCGCGGTTTTGTGAGCAGGGTCATTCATTCATTCATTCATTCATTCATTCATTCATTCATTCATTCATTCATTCATTCATTCATTCATTCATTCATTCATTCATTCATTCATTCATTCATTCATTCATTCATTCATTCATTCATTCATTCATTCATTCACACACTAAAAAATAGACGTGTATAATCAACGTTCTAAACGTTGAAAAGCTTGTACACAGTTTCGTCATGGTTTAAACGTTGATAATTAACGCTTACGTGTAACGTCACAAACATTTATAATCAACGCTTAATCACAATTAGATGAAAAATAACCAATTTCATTAGGTAATTAATCTATACTATATAATAAATTAATTGCTTGGCTGATTCGGGTGTAAAAACCGATTTACATCCAAAAATGCAATAAAATTTCTAAAGGGTTGGTAACTTTTCGAAAAAAAACGCACTTTTTGGGCTGAAATAAAAAAAATCTAAATTTTTTTTTTACTGATTCTAGTTAAAAAAAAAAAATAAACACTACAGTATTTATTTTTATGTATTTTTTAATTTTTCACATAGAACACAGGAAATTGTGTAAAATAAGTTTTATATATTTTCTTATTATGGTGGAGTACAATTAGTTTACAAAATGTTATATTTTACAGTTTTTTCACGCTCTCTCGTGAGGCTACATTATCATTCTGGTGAAAATTATCATAACTTTTGATCATATTTTGTGTTTGTTCATTAAAAAGCAAATGTAGTTTTATGTGGTCTACGCCTTTAATTTAATGATTATAGTATTAGATATTAAAAAAAAAAATAAAAAAAAAAAAAAAAAAAGACGAATGATGATGATGATGAAGAATGACGAGCATTGAGTGCAATGTTACTGTAAACTACCTATGGCTAACAAATACATAAATTAATAAATATTTACACTGTTTAAGCATGTGTGGATTTATTTAAATACTGCAGCAAGTTTTTCTAAAATAAGTTAATTGTTTTGTTGTTTGTTTTTTTGCTTGCCATATTGTGTTATCGTGCTACACCAATCCCAGTCCCAGTCAAGATACTAAGATATTAAGGACTTTCCAAATTAATGGAAAAGCACACACGGGCCAGGCAAGGCCCTAAAGTACACATGAGATCGGCATTCGCCATGACAGCCTATAGAAACCATGGAAACGTCTTTGGAAGGCTGGTCGGTGCAATCACATCAATCATGCACCTCCCGAATGCTGTGCGTCGTCATGGAATGCATGTAAACATGCAGCGTGCAACATGTTGTGCTTTCACACTTGACGTACGAACCCAGCAGTGACTCGAATCTATACTCGGTGAGGAGTACAGAGTTACGAGTCAGCTGTCTTCACCACTCGGCTATACCAGCGAGGTTAATAATAAGAATAATATGATAGTATAAAAAGAAGAAGAAATTCATAATACAATCAATAGAGCTTTTGTTGAAAGTTCGATACAATGTAATAAAGATAAATTATGATTTCATAAAAATTTCGACATTATTGTTTCAAATGTTATAAAAAAATGATTACTATAAAACGTAAAACTTAAGCTATAAAACTGATGCACTTTCTGTAATTTTTTTAGATAAAATACTATAAATCCAGATACTTTACCTTAGTTTTAGTGTACGCATCAATTAAAGTTATTAATAACATAAATATAACGATGGATTTTGTTCTAAAAAACATTTTGTATGTGAAAGATGAAGTTACATGTATTTTCAAAAGTAAAATGTGGCATTACTATCTGTAAATTATTGTAACATGCAATTGCAATGAATATCCTTTTGTGATTCAGGGTTATTTAAATAATGTAAGAGTAAAATATGAGGGATATGAACAGAGAGAGAGAGAGAGAGAGAGAGAGAGAGAGAGAGAGAGAGAGAGAGAGAGCAACAGTGAGAGAAAGAGAGAGAGAGAGAGAGTGTGTGAAAGAGAGAGACAGATACAGATAGCTACATAGATAGATTCCATTGTTATAGAACATTTTATACAGTTTATTTTAAAATCAAATAAACGGAAACGTGATTTTATTATTATTGTTACAATATAAATATATGTTATTGAATTAATCAGTTCCTAATAATTTTTATTGAATGCGGGTATGCATTCATGTTAAAGTCGATGCCACGTTGGATCACTCAATAACATGGGAAGCATAGAAAAAATTATTCATTTTGCAAGTTAAAATATATTAAAGTCAAAAACCTTGTATTAAAGCCATATAGCGATCTTTCAAGTGTCGTATTATTACACCTCAGATATATATGCAATGAGATACCAATGTTTTTAAAGTAATCTAAAGGAATTGGGGAATTAAAGAAAAAAGGCTAAATTTTGGCTTAAATCAAATTTAAATTAAATGTTTTATCACTCTTAAAAATGGTGCATTACTTTAGTAACGAATCCTAACTTATTTAAGATATACACTTATAAGTTATTATGAGTAGCTAAAATAATGCATTTTGGCAAGTTATTAAAAATAGCTAATTTAAGCTGTTTTAAGTTTTTTAGACTTATTTTAAGCTAAATTAGCTATTGTTAATAATTTGCTAAAATGCATTATTTTAGCTACCCATAATAACTTAAAAGTGTATATTTTAAATAAGTTAGTAATCGCGTAACTAAAGTAATGCACCAATTTTTAAAGTATTGTATGTATTTTTAAATTCATATTTTTATTTCATTTTTTATAATTTCAACAGTTTTTTCTTATATTTTTTTGCTTTGTTTGTGATGATTCTGTGATTAATAATAAATAAGCGATAATAAAGTATTTTAATTTCACTGACCTTTTGCTTCTATTATTAAAAATAAGAAAATTAAAATGTTTAGGTGTGCACTGTGCACATTTTTTGCAAGATGAGTAAACTTTCAGGTCTTACTGTATAAATGCTAACTTTTTTGTAAATTATATTTATGTATGTTTTGTATAAAACTCAATGTAATAAATGTTTTTATAACTCTTAGAATCTACCAATAAATGTTCTTGTCTTGGTGGGGCTAATGTAACCTTGGACTAAATAAAAAATTAAAGAAAAAAGAAGTGCTTTCTAATGAATAAACACAAAATGGGATCTTCAAAACTGATGACAATTTTTACCAGAATGTTAATGTAGACCCACGAGAGAGCGTAAAAATACTGTAAACTATGCAATTTGCGTGACTATTCATGTTAATGACTACAGAAACATGCAAAAATTAGTACAAAAAATGTTGTGCGGGTTATACATAAATCCAAATTTTCTGATCACTGCAACGAAGCTACATACATTTTGGGTTTTTGAGACAAACTAAATTTATTTATTTATCTCCCATCAAGTGTTTTGTGATATATATATATACCTTTGTTTTGTGCTGGTCTATTCCTTTAAGCAATATTTTCTCAACATAAATGCTGTTAATAGCTTGAAGCTTGAAATATATGTAGTATCTCAAGCATGTAAGAAAAATTATAATCAAAAACGAATTCTCAAAGAAAATAACAAAAAAAAAAAGTTTGTCCTATGCTAAGCAATGTTATTCATTGTTGCAGTATGGCGTCTAAGTGCATTAAATATGACGTCATACGGATACATCCTATATGATAATATCATGTTATTCCTGTTTCATTTTCTCGGTAATGGTTATATATATATATATATATATATATATATATAAAGAAGTGTTCTATAGTGCATTAATATTGTTCTATTTGTCGAAACTTATCAATAATTTCAAAAAAAAATATATAAATAATATATATAACTATTGACAATCGATAAAATGAAGCAATTCAATATCCATAGTATTATGAACAAAAATTATATATAATAATATGACGTTTTCGTTGATTGATTTTCATAAAATAACCTTTATATATTGTAACAATGGAATCACTGTTCCTGTCTCTCCTTCTCTCTCTCTCTCTCTCTCTCTTTCTCTTCATCTCCCTCATATTTTACTTTTATAATATTTTAATAACCTTGAATCACAAAAGGATATTCATTGCAATTGCATGTTACCATAATTTACAGATAGCAATGCTACATTTTACGTTTGGAAAATACATGTAACTTAATTCTACACAGACAAAATGTTTTTTAGAACAAAATCCTTCGTTTTTTTTATGTTATTTATAACTTTAATTGATGCCTTCAATAAAACTAAGGTAAATTATTTGGATTTAAAGTATTTAAGGGAGTAGGGGACCGACGTCGGCCATTAGAGTCAAACTTTTCTCGTCAAAAAAAATTGAAATTTTGCATAATGGTACTTCAGCTTAAGAAAATTTCAAATATACAAAAATTTTGGGGGGTCACTGTGCAAATTAATGTTATATGATTTTTTGAAATTTTAAGCCCATAAGACCCAATGTTAATTTCAATATTTTTTTTCTTTTTTTCGGGACGGTCAAACATCATGAAATTTTTATCACGGCTAGGTGTAACCCTTAACTACACAATGACTCCAAATTTAGACCCAAAACACTTTTACTTTTTTAGATATAAGGTCGGTACCCTACTCCCTTAATCTAGAAATTTTTAGAAAGAGCAAAAGTTTTATAGTGATCATTTTTTTTAATACAATTTGAAACAATAATGACAAAAATGTTATGAAATAATAATTAATGTTTAATATATTTATACAGTGTATCTAGATTTCTGCACAGCTCTATTTCTATCAGCTCTATTATTTCCGATTTATATACTATTAAAATTACATATTTTCCCTATTTTTAAAATACTTGATGCACATGCCTAAAATGTATCGCATAGCGTAAATTTTTAATTAATTATTTATTTATTTATTTATTTGTTTATTTATTTATTTATTTATTTATTTATTTATTTATTTATTTATTTATTTATTTATTTATTTATTTATTTATTTATTTATTTATTTATTTATTTATTTATTTGTTTGTTTATTTATTTATTTATTCATTTATTTATTTATTTATTTATTTATTTATTTATTTATTTATTTATTTATTTATTTATTTATTTATTATTTATAAAGTTATTATTTTAATAAATTATTTATTTATTAGATCCAGGTAGTGTACAATAACAACACATATACTGTACACTACAATTTATATATAACCTATATAACCTATATAACCTCTTTGTCTGCGACACTAGCAATGTCTCACACCGATATTTTTAATTGTAAAAAAAGTTTCTAATTTGACTAAAATTTCCCGCTCAAATTTAAATTTCCACATTTCCATGTTATCTTTAAAGTGTAATAACTTAAATATTTGATCGTGTTTTCACATGTTTGACATAACTAAATTTTCGAGTAACATTTCTTCTTTACTTTGTGTTATTATTATTATTATTATTCGCAACCGTCCTAGTTTGCGAGATATCAGTCGGTCACCTACCCCCTTAACATGCATGCACATTTATATTCTTTTAAAATAAATTATTTAAACTAAATATTTAAACAATACATCATTTTTCACATTTATAAAAATAATTGGTAGAAAATCATAATATTTAGCTGTTTGATAGTGTAAAAAACCAAAAAAAAAAAAAAAAAAAAAAATGAAACTACAGAGTCCCTTCATTGATTGATTGTTGCATTGACTAGTTTTGATCTTTATGTATGTTAGGATTGAATAATAATTTATCATTAGTAACAACTTTTGGATTCCTTTATGTATCTTTTAATTAATTTTTTTTTATGTTTATCTACGTATATATATATAAGAATATGACGATTGAAACAAACTACTCAACGACCGTTGAGATATCAACCTTAAGATCACCAAATTTCACTACAGTTACGAGAAATATGACAATTGATATAACCAGTTCTCTAAAAAGTGAAATTTCTAATCAAACTTCTCCAGGCTTAGTAACCAAAACATTAGATTTAATGCAAAACATAACTGTAGGTCCTCAAGAATTAATAAATATTGTATCCACTTCTAACTCAAGTTCTAAGGTAAGTTCACTCAAAAACCACTTTTTTATGACAATATTTCAATTAATTGTATAAATTTAGAAATTCACCTAATAATCGCGTCACAGATGGTCTTTATTAATTCACAATTTTTTTATTAAAGAAAATATTATTTAAAAGTCAGGTCACATTTGTAAAATTGCGCGCGTATACGACGATATGTTGCATAAAAATTGATACGACCAGTTCTCATTGATCGATTACTTCAACATTTCCACACCTTAATTGCTCTAATCAGTAAAAGACCACGTGTTAGTCTTTCTGATTAGAGCTGTATACTGTATGTGTATAATAATACACAGTATTTTAATTATTATTATATTTAGTAATT